>JASDQU010099864.1:650154-663288 GCA_032191745.1 Picea mariana
CACAACTATGGACACATAGATTGTGATTGTAGAAGCATGATGGAGCCTTCCATGAAAGAAAACACTGATATCAGATACAAGAAAATTTGGAGAAGGAAAAAAAAAGAAGAAGAACAGGTAAATGAAAAACTCCCAAAGATCATACTCACAAGATTTACAGAGTTGCGAGATCATGATGAATCTACAAGTAAAGAGGAACATGTCAGAATCCAGAATGATGATCCTACATCATAGCATGCTTATATATTGTTCTAATCCATCTGACTTAGAGACTCCCAGTAAATGTGAATAGTGAAAAGGGGGATTCTAAACAATAGTTACATATTAGAGAACTATCTTTTGAGCAGTCTGAAGCATTTGTTTGCATATTTCGGGAAGGCAGGTTTAGAATGACTTGATGGACAAATTGGTTAAAAAGAAGTTTTTTAGAACACATCCCCATGCAGGTATGAAGTAGTCAGCTGGAATTTAAGAAGAATATCATTGTACATTTTGAGGAAGATATTCATGATATGGTATAAAGGATTTCAAGCATGGATATAATGAATACTTGTAGAAGTTTTATTTAAAGATAGAGCAGACTAGTGGATATATTTGATTCATCCCGAGAAGCAAGAATTTGTAGTGATTAGTTGCAACATATTCAAAGAAGTATTCATAATTGTAAAGTGAAAAATGGGTTAACATCGTGTGCATTTGAGTAGAAGAGTCATGTACAATTTCGTGACATATGGACATAGATGAATTCATGAGATATGTGGCAGGTCTAGAGGATAATACTTGATGTGAACCAAAGAAGATACCTGAAAATGGATGAAAACATGAGCTCAAGAGGAATTGCAAAAAAAAATGTTGGCATTATCATCAAGAGGAATGTTCAGTAAAGCATATGACTCAGAAAAGAAGCATATTGATAGGTGGAACTAGCCAGTCACAGAAAGACAAGCTGTAAGAGGCACAACAAGACAAGGGGAGATAAACCATCAGGAGGAGTTATACTGTCAAAAGAAAATTGTTGAATGATTGATGTAATATCAATGAAGAAATGATGAGACATGTAGAATTATTGACATGAATGCTTTTAATATACATTAGTGATTACAATAAGAGGAAGCACCAATGGAAAATGAGCACCAAATGAGAGAAAATAAGGCATATACAAGAAACCCCACATTGATCTACATGACATCTTGCAAAAGAATATAGGGGGAGAGAAATCATCAGAAGGAGTTACCCTTAATGTCAAAGGGGGAGAGAAAGGACAAAAGTAGTAGAGAAAAATCAGAAGCATGAAGATAGGGTGAGTGAGATTGTTAAAAGAAGGTATAGTGTCAAAAGGAATTACCCTTTTCCATTGATGTCAAAGGGGGATAGAAAAATCAAAACACATGGAGACAAGGGGATAAATGATCACAGTGGGAGTATGAGTGTTTCCATAAATTCCAAAGGGAGGTATTGTTGAAATGTTAGTTTTCATTGATATCAATGTTGGAAATTTGGTTGTCATTGATGTCAACCCTAGAAGAAGCCCTGAAGTAAGTTTGAAAGTCTCTAGAAGTAATGGGTGTATTTGAAGAAGTCTCCAAAGTGGTTCCCTTATGGCGTAACTTTAAGAATGGTCCTCACAGGAAGACACTTTGAATAAGTATACAAGAAACCCTAGAATTATGGTTAAGTGATTGAGTGGTTAAGAAGCCCTAGGGGTATGGTCATGAAGCCCAAATTTATTTGAGGAAAAATAGGATGAAGAACAATGGAAATACATGTAAAACCTGGATAGATGGATAGTTCTCATCATGTTGTTTCCAATGGTAGGTGGAATGCCATGTGGTTCCTCATGGTTGAGAAGTTATGCCCTCTTAAAGATGAAGCCCCTGAGTATGGACAAGAAGCCCTAAAAAATTGTAACAAGAAGTGACAAGTCGACCCCAAAATTAGGGAAAAGAAGAAAAGTTATTACAAACAAGAACTTACAAGTCGACCCTAAAGTTAAGTACATGAGTTACTTGAAACATTATAAATACACATCAAGAAGTCTCTCATTCTAATCAACCAACCGAGCAAGTATGTGATCTCTTAAGTGAATACAAGACAATGAATCTAAGGTAGCGAAGGAGAAGTCTCAGAGCTGCAGGCGGGAGAAGGGTTTCTGAAAAAACCTAATTGAGAAGACCCCGCGGGTCAAGTGCAGGGTGTCCTGCGAGGCCCCTGCTGGTTGTCTTGGTAGTGTCACGCGAGGCACCGTTAGTTGCCTAGTTTCTGTCCCGCGAGACCTAGGTAAAGGTTAAAGAAGATGCTTGTGTATTCTTGAAGAAGATGAGGAAGGTATGATATTCTGAGATCTAATGCACCGAGTTATATTCATGATTAAAGGTATCACTATATGCTTGTTTTGAGGGTTATATCTTAGTGATATTGGTACATGTTGAGGCACATCTTGGTGATGTTATGGCACATGTTTGAGGCATATATTTCGTATATTGTGTGAGGAATATATTTGGTATATTGTTTGAGACATATCTTTGGTATATTGTTTGAGGCATATCTTTGGTATATTGTTTTAGGTATTTCCTTGGTACATGTAATATATCTGGTATATCCATTGAGGCATATCTTGGATGTTATGGTACATTGGTTTGTTTTGGTACATGGTTTGAGGCATATCTTTGGCACAAGTATGAGGTATGTTATTACACAAACTGTAGGTTGGGAAACGCCTAACCCAATCCACAATATGGAAATAGCGGTGGGATAGTTTACCCACTACCACCTCAGATAAACCCCCTCTTTCTTTAGTGAAGGAAGAATCCAACACAAGGGGGGAGTCTCGGGTGACCCTAGGGGGGAATGAGATGAAAAGTGAGATTATGGAAGTGATGCCCCTATAGGTCAAGGTACTAAGTGAAGAATGGATTGGTAACAAATTTCTGGGATGGTCTATGGTTGCCAAGTGCTTGGGTACCTGCGTAAGAGAGTTGTACCTGCCCAAGACACAAGAATAAACACATATACAAGCTCAAAGTCAAGTGGACAAGTAAGTTAAGCTTGTTATCCCTCATTACAACAGTAAACAAGAATATATATCAGCAAGGAAAAAAACTGATTACCGCAGATTCAACCACTTAAAGCATCAAAGATCTATTGAGAAATAAAGCATAAAACAAGTAGATTAGTTCCCAATACTTTAGCACAAATTTTAGTGGTATTAGAGGGCTATTGTATGATGTTTTTAGAGTATATTTGTAACATACAAGTGGCTGTAGAAAATATTTTATACAACAACAACTTTCAACCATAAAAATTGACAAGTAAACCCACAAAAAGTTAGCAAATAAGAAGTAAAATGACAGTAGTGGTCTACAAGAAAAACTCCACGGTTGAAAAACAAGTAAAAATTGATGATATAGAATGATTTGATGCAGCCCTAATGGCTTTAGTTTTTATTAAGTTATAGATCCAAGAATACTAGGCCAATAAAAATGCCCTAGAGGCTTTTATTAAGTTATAGCTCCAATAGTACTAGGCCAATTAAAACACCCTAGAGGCTTTAACAAGCTTAAAGCATCAAGAAAATATTCCAATTTGAACAAAATAAATAACTCTCTAAATAATGTTTACCAATGCAAATGCTTTATTTCTCCAATGCAAATAAAGACTAGTGCCGTTCCAAATGGGTTATGGAGTCTTCTTGTATTAGGTTAGGTCTACTAAATCTAAAGGAGTGTAATCCCTTTTACTCCCTTGAGATAGCAACCCTAACAAGGTAAAGTCTAGGAGGGTGTAAACCCTTTTACTCCTCCTAACAACCTTTGCAATATCTTTTTTAACAAACAAAAATGATAGAACTTGGTGGAGGTTGTAAATACTTATACTCCTCCAAGGATATATCGAATAACAACCATGGAACAAGAAATAAACCTAACAAACTGCATATTTTCCTTATCATTTCCAAGAAATGCCAAGACAAACCCTAGTTACCAAGTATTTTTCACCATCAAAGCAAGAGAAAGAGCCTCCAAGAGATACCACACCACTTCCTTCCATAAGACAAAAGCTAAACCATATCACAAAAGAGAGAGAATTAATTTTCCCAAGAGGGGCACAAATTTCATCCAAGTATCCTCTCCAAGATGGGAGAGTTGTGTTACAATGACAAGAGTTTGATCTCTATTTATACAAATCCTCATAAAAGTGTTTGTCCACTTAATTTTAGAGTAATCACAAAGTAAAGGGTCAACAACCCTTACTTTTCCCCTTTACATGATTAAATTAAAACTTAACTTTAAAAAATGCACATAAGAAAACCATAATATGACGTCATCCCTCTTCTACGGTGATGTTTTGGCACTTTTGGGTGGACGTTGAGCTTGGGGATGAATCGTTGGGCCTCCAAAGGCCTTCTTCCCAAGAAATAGGGTCTTCTCCATCAAGGTGGGGATTATCCTCTCCCAAAATTCCAAGTGTCCATCTTCACCACGAAATACTAGCCCCAGTGTGACATCAACCCTGCAAAAGTGACATTTTGGCCTTCAAAGGAAAAATGTGGGGTAGGTGAGGTCATCCATGGTGCCTTATTTTTCCTCCAAAGGAAAACTTCATCTTCCTTATTTTCCAACGTGTGGGTTATGGTATCCATCCTGTGGGCTTCAAGCCCCAAGGAAGCCCAAGCTAGGCTTGTTCTTCCAAAACTTTCAACCAACTAGGTCCTGCAAAGATAATGAATACACCCTCCAAGGATCTCAATTCAAATGCATCATGATAAGTAAATCAAATCAAAAAAATATCCACCTAAGAATGTGCATTAAAAACCACCTCATCAAACTAAACAAGTGCTGAAAGACCCTATGCAATTTACCAAGTTTAGGTATGGGAGGGTCGACAAGGCGACCTATTGGGTAAATCATTCCCTAAGTCAAGGAGTGTTTTCCAAGTGAACCCCTCTCTAGGTCAGGTGGAGAAGATGATATGGATGGGGGAAAAATATTTTGGCATGGGGTTCGTGACATACAAGTGATTGTAGTATCTCATTTATGGGTGCCTTTGTGGAGGTTGTGTTGCACCTTGTTTTTCAATGCATCCTATTTCCAAGCCCATTTATGCCCTTTGTTCTTTTAAGACATTTTCAAGTTGAAGCCAAGGTGGGGATTCTACCTAAGCATGAAAAACAGTGCCCACCTTGACTCTACCCTGGTCACATTATGCTTCCCCAAGTTGAAGAAAATGTGCGGGACTTCTACCTAGGCATGAAAATGATTTCCCACACATGCTCTATCTTGGTTGGAATTTTGTATTTGTTATTTTTACGGGTCCCGTCAGTTTCTTATGAGAGACATTTCATTTTCCTCGAGACCCATGGGAGAGAATCTAGAATGTATATGATTGGATTTTATCTTTTTCCATATACAAGCCTCTGGGCCTTAAACCCCTTCCCATGAAAATAGGAACACTCCCTTCTTGGGTCAGTACACTCGAAAATACCAAAAGATAAGGTGATGAGGGGATGAAGTGTGGAAGATGGAAAGTATGGTCAGAAATGAGATGATGACCTATCAAGGGGACCCATCAATAGAAAAACTGTCCCTAAGGATGACCGCTTACTAGGGCGCAATGTCAACCACCAATATGAAACATGGCAAAGAACATAATTTCCAAGCATACATTACATAATCAAAAAAAATTTTAAATGCAACAAACACAAATGCCTCAAATATTAAAATGATGCTCACCATGATACCTGTCTTGTACCTCATGGAGCAAGACCCAATGTCTTCCAGAAGCAAGATGATGTGGTGGATACCCTCATGATGATCTTGAGATATGTGTGGTGAGGTGGGTCTCTGTCTGTGCAAATGGACACTTCTGGTCAAAATGTCTCTTGATACTCCATGTATGCAACCCAAGGGCCTTGAGACATCATCTCCTTAGTTATACCTAGGAATTGGGGATAACAAGGTACATATATTGGTGATTTTGGTACATGTTTGATGCATATTTTGGCACATAGATAGAGGCATGTCTTGGTGATTTTGGGCATATGGTTTGAAGGTATTTTGGTGATCTTGGCTTTATGTAGTGAGCCAATTTTGATGATAATGATGGTGTATCAGTTTTAATGATGGCGATGTGATGCAGGAGCATCGCTCACTCATCAAGCGAGCCAACATAGAGCGGGAAATAGCTAGATAGCGCCAGCACCAAAATTTTGAAACACCTTGATATAGTTGCGCCAAACATTAATGTGAAGAGTTAATGAAGTGCACCTTGTACATTGTAATGGACCTTGAGCGGATAAGCTCTCATCCTTAGGTAGATAAGACATTTAATAGAATTAATGTAAGTAGATAGAAAATTTAATTGTAGATTTGATAGTTGTAGAATTCGAGAGGGAGAACGGATATAGACACCCTCCTTTGTACATTGTAATTTAGATTCAGATATTGAGAATTCAGGAGCAAGAAGAGAAGAGCCGCAGAGAAGTTGTTTGCAGAACCACCATGTACAGATATTGAATTAATGTAAAAGATTTGATTCAATTCCATGGTTGTGTTATTCTCTGTGTGTTGTTGATATTATGCTTATGAGTATTTGCTTCTGGTTATGCACTCGCTTTAATATGCTGTGTATATTATTTCAGAGTTGAATTGAAATCTATGAGGGTAAGAAATTAGTTTCAATTGTTTCTCTATACTGGACCAGAGAATTCCTGTAAAGGTGCAGTTGAATCTGTCCGCAAGGAGTGCGTGACTGTAGGGTTCAGATAGAAGAGACTTTTGTTCTAAGTTCTCAAGAGTGTAGATTTGGCACCAGAGCAGTGAAAGACATGCGTAGGCTGGACGAAGACTCCGAGTTGCGATTCTGAGTGAAAGGGAACTCGGACTGCTGTTGCAGGTGAGTGCGCAGATTTAGGGAAGCTTCAACACTTAGTTGTGTTCGAAGAGACGCCGTAGGGGGTGCGTGCGACAAGTCTTCAAAAAAACTTGTGAAGCAAAGTCAAGCCCAAGGAGGAATAGGCCCGTAGGTTTGCTAAGGAAGAATTGTAGGGTTGCTGTGGAAAGCCCAAGAGAAGCTCGTCAGGTTGGCGAGTAGTTGAACAATTTATCACATAGGGAGCGTTTGAATTCGTTTCGAAGAAAATAGCCAGGAAGGACGGACGGTTGAGATCCCCTGAAGAGATTTCACGAGGGCCTGAGGGTCAGTAGATCTTGCAAAGCTGCAAGGGGGTTAAGGCATGAACATTCAAAGGATCGAAGACCAAGAGAAGGTGAAGCATCGATCTGAAGTCACAAGAACCGTCATATTTTCATGTGCCACCGCGTATCGGCATATCGCAAGTTGGAGCACCAAACTGTTGGGTCGGAAGTGCCGATATCGCGATCCATGATATCCCGAGAGGATCATAGCCGTTGATCATGGGGAAGCATGTCAAGGAATCCTATCATATTGGGGTTCAGGGAATCAGGGTTCTCGACAGAGAAGAACACTTGCTAGTCGGATTCGTGATCCGCGAAATCCTAAAGGTGATGTAGCGGAGTGGGACCCCGGGAAGAAGTGGATTACAGGTGGTGTTGCATCGGAGTATCGCCACATCGGGACTTGGAGGTTGAAGGTTCAGATTGTTAACATTGAGAGCTGCGATTTCCTGATAGGGGAGAAGTTTCGATAGCGGAGGGAGTCAACGTTGACTCGCATCGGACTTCAGGGAATCGGGAGGTGAGAAACACGCGAGCACAGAATTCGCGATATCACGAATTCCGATTTCCCAATTTGGAAGGGAGATCAGTGAGAAGTCACTGTGGGTGAAGAATTCCCAACGGGGAATTAGAGGAGCTTTGACGCTCTTCGAGCCAGAAATTTGAGAAGGTTCTGGTGAGAGCGACCATTCTCTGGGAGACAGAACGGTTGCACCAAAGTGGTATCAGAGCTCGGATAAATTCTCTGTTTTCCGTAGCAGAGAAGGAGGAGTAAATACACCATGCCGCCCAAAAGGGAGAGACAGTCACCCGATCCCAAAGACAGGGAGGTGAGAAGAAGAGGCAGACCGGCAGGGAATCCAGAGATGGAGCGACAGATACGAGATCTCAGGGCGAGACTCGAGGAGATGGAAACAACTTAGATACGTGGAGCTGATGCAGGGGATCATAGTGATTTCGAAGTAGAAGAAGAAGATGGACACGTAGAATAGGTCACAACAGAGGATGCATCGACTGAGCGATTAATCAAAGCTATCGCCAGGATGAGTTCCAAGACTAAAATGGATATTCCAGCTTACGAAGGAAGCCTGGATGCAGAAGAGTTGTTGGATTGGATCCGAGCTCTTGACACCTACTTCGATTACAAAGATATTGAAGAGGATAAGAAGGTAAGACATGCTGTAACTAAGTTGAAGGGACATGCAACATTATGGTGGGACGAGCTACAGGCGGATAGGCGTTCCAAGGGTAAACAGAAAATCAAAAGCTGGGATCGGATGATCGCAAAGATGAAAGCGAAATTCAGCCCCGGAGATTACTAGATCACACTGTTTAGGCAAATGCAGAACCTGAGACAGAAGTTGATGACGGTGAAGGAGTACACCGAAAAATTTTACAGGCTCAATATCTGAGCAGGTCATCGAGAGAGCGATGATGAGAAGGTAGCGAGGTACCTGAATGGTCTAAGGTATGACATTCAAGACGAATTGAGCATGGTTACCATCCGAACAGTTGAGGATGCGTACCAGATGGCTCTGAAAGCCGAGGAGAAGCTGAGCCGCAGGCAAGGACAGTGAGGGCAAGGTAGGAGTTAGCCCAGAGGCAAGGTAGTTTCCCAAGAAAGAGTTCAGAAGCCCAAGGAGGAATGGAAAAAACCTCAGGGTAGGATTGAAAGAGGCGGAACCTCACAGAGGCAGCCGTATGTTGAGCCGAGAGGACAACAAGTTGATCAACGAGGAGATTACGCTGATGCAAACACACTTCCTCGTACTAGAGGTTGAGGTAGAGGAAGAGGAGGAGTTATCACATGTTTCACATGTGGAAAAAATGGGCACAAGTCATTCGAGTGTCTAGAGAAGAAGAAAGATGCAGGAGAAGCTCACATCACTGAGGCGTGGAAGCGTGATGCTGAGTCAGAAGATGCAGACAGCGGGAGGTCGCTTGGGATGCATAAAATTCTTTTGACACCTGAGAAAGAGGTAGAAAGCTCAGTGCAGAGGAGCAGACTGTTCATAACGGCTTGCACAGCCAAGGACAGGAAATGCAAGGTCATAGTTGACAACGGGAGCACAGACAATCTCGTTTCGACTGAGATGGTGGAAAAGTTGGAGCTCGAAACAACTAAGCACCCAAGTCAATATAAAGTCTCGTGGCTACAAAAAGGACACTGGGTAAGTGTCACTAAACAGTGCTTGGTTGAATTTAAAATTGGGAATTATCATGATAAGATTCTGTGTGATGTCATTCCCATGGATGTATGTCATATATTGCTGGGTAGACCATGGCAGTATGATGGAAATGTGGTTCATGATGGGCAGATGAACACATACACTTTGGAAAAGAATGGGAGAATCCATAAGTTGCTTCCGATAAAGGATAAGGAAATGAAGCTAGAAGTAAGCAGTACCATACTTCTTATGAGTGGGAAGGAACTTCTCACAGAGATGGAGAAAAATGAAGATCCACAATTCTTTGTGGTCAGGAAACCGAGAATTGTCCTGACAAGCACAAGAGTGGATGACTTGCCAGAGGAGATTCAATAACTGCTGGGAGAGTTCGCTGATATCATCATGGACGAACTACCTCATTCGTTGCCACCGATGAGAAGTGTGAGCCATCACATTGACCTCATACCTGGAGCATGTTTGCTGAATAAAGCTGCATATAGATTGACACCCCAAGTGAACGAGGAGGTCAAGAACCAGGTCCAAGATTTATTGGATAAAGGACTGGTTAGGGAGAGCTTGAGTCCGTGCGCTATTCCAACAGTACTAAGTCCGAAAAAGGATGGAGGCTGGAGGATGTGTACAGACTCCAGAGCGATTAACAAAATCACCATCAGGTACAAATTTCCACTACCGAGAATGGATGATCTGATGGATTGCCTGAGTGGGACAAATTACTTTTCAAAGATTGATCTCAAAAGTGGATATCACCAGATTCGCATGAGAGAGGGCGATGAATGGAAAACAACATTCAAGATAAATGAGGGTTTGTACGAATGGCTGGTCATGCCGTTTGGCTTGATGAATGTGCCGAGCACATTCATGAGGCTGATGAATGAAGTCCTGAGGGAATTCATCGGGAAGTTTGTTGTTGTATATCTGGACGATATATTGATTTTCAGAAAGACCAAGGCTGAACATTTAAGACATTTAGCCATTGTGATGAGGAGACTACAGCAGGAGAAGCTATTAATAAATTTGAAGAAGTGCTCGTTTTTGCAGACAGAGCTCATTTATTTGGGCTTTGTTATCTCAGCGAATGAGATAAAGATGTATCCTGAGAAGGTGGAAGTGATCAAGAATTGGCCATCACCGAGAAATGTTTTCGAGGTGAGGAGTTTCCATGGATTGGCTAGTTTCTACAGGAAGTTCATCAGGAATTTCAGTGGAATTAGCGCAACAATGATGGACACCGTGAAGAAACGACATAAAATTTTTCATTGGACAACAGAGGCTGAAAGGAGCTTCAATCTGTTGAAGCAGAAGATCACAGAGCAACCAATTCTGGTGTTGCCCGATTTTCAGAAGACATTTCAGGTGAAATGTGATGCTAGTGGATATGCTATAGGAGGGGTCTTAAGTTAGGATGACAGACCTGTCACATATTTTAGTGAGAAGCTGGATGAAGAAAAGCTGAAATACTCCACGTATGACAAGGAGTTTTATGCTATCATACAGGCCTTAAAGAAGTGGAGGCATTACTTGATACCCAAAGAATTTGTATTATACAGTGATAATCATGCATTGCAGTTTGTGAGTCAACAGGATAAGTTGAACTAGAAGCATGCAAAATGGGTAGAGTACATGCAGAATTTCACATTTGTAATTAAGCACATTTCAGGGACTGCTAACAAAGTGGCTGATGCTTTGAGCAGGAAATGTTTGTTGTTGCAGGAATTCAGAGTCAAGACGTTAGGTTTTGAAAATCTGAAAAATATGTATGCTGGAGATGCAGATTTTGGAGAGGCATACGAGGCAGCTGAGAATCTAGTTCTCAGGGATCGGAGCCCATGGATAGATTACATGATCCAAGAAGGATTGCTGTTTAGGGGCAATCAACTGTGCATTCCGAATTGCTCCATGAGGGAGAATGTGCTGAAGGAGAAGCACAGTGGAGGATTAGCAGGTCACTTTGGTCATGACAAAACATTCGCAAAGCTGAGCGAATCATACTTTTGGCCGGGCATGTGCGCAGAGGTAAAAAGGTTTGTTGACAGGTGTCAAATTTGCCAAAATTCGAAGGGCTGAAAGCAAAACGCTGGTTTTTATCAGCCATTACCCATACCAACGAGGCCATGGGAGGCGATCAGCATGGATTTTGTTCTGGGATTTCCAAGGACACAGAGAGGAGTTGACTCCATATTTGTGGTGGTAGATAGGTTTTCGAATATGGCACATTTTATCCCGTGTCAGAAGACCAGCGATGCAACCCACATTGCAAACTTGTTTTTCAAAGAAGTTGTTAGACTTCATGGATTGCCGAGAAGCATAGTCTCGAACAGGGACACAAAATTCATAGGTCATTTTTGGAGGACGCTATGGAAAAAGCTGGGAACTAATTTGTCTTTTAGTTCAGCTTACCATCCACAAACAGATGGACAGACCGAGGTGGTCAACAGAACTCTTGGAGACATGCTGAGAAGCCTAGTGATAGAACACCACAGCAGTTGGGACCAGATCTTACCATAGGCAGATTTCGCGTACAACGATTCGGTGAATCGGAGTACAGGTAAAAGCCCATTTCAGATTTTATATGGGATACAGCCGAGAGGAGTTTCTGAGCTTAGGGAGTCAGAACAGGCTGAAACTAGCAGCGCTAGTGCAGAGGAGTTTGCTGAAGCAATGCAGGAACTTCACAGCGAGGTGAAGCAGTGACTGCAGAAGTCCAATCAAGAGTATAAGCGCAGAGCCGACCAGTGGAAGAGACAACTTCAGTTTGAAGTTGGTGATATGGTTCTGGCACACTTGAGAAAGGAAAGGTTCCCAAGGGGAACATATAACAATCTCAAAATGAAGAAAATCGGACCATGCAGAGTCCTGAAGAAGTTCGGAGAAAATGCTTATGAGATTGAGTTGTCGGAGGGCATCGGGATATCTCCGATATTTAACGTGGCAGATTTATACCCATACAGGGCTGGAGGAGCAGAGACCGAAACTGGGGAACCAATGGTCCAGTGGCAGAAGTAATTACCAGTGGCAGAGAAGCCACAGGTGGAGTACATACTGGACAAACGAATAGGGAAGAAGACCAGGCGGAAGTAGTACTTTGAGTACCTGGTGAAGTGGAAGAGTCACCCCGTGGAGGATGCCAGTTGGGAGACAGAAGCAGTTATACAAAGACATGGACGGACTGTGCAGGAGCTCATGGACAGGAGCCCATGAAGGTTTTTAATCCGAGGAGTATGATGTAGGAGCATCGCTCACTCATCAAGCGAGCCAACGTAGAGCGGGAAACAGCTGGATAGCGCCAGCACCAAAATTTTGAAACACCTTGATATAGTTGCGCCAAACATTAATGTGAAGAGTTAATGAAGCACACCTTGTACATTGTAATGGACCTTGAACGGATAAGCTCTCGTCCTTAGGTAGATAAGGCATTTAATATAATTAATGTAAGTAGATAGAACATTTAATTGTAGATTTGATAGTTGTAGAATTCGAGAGGGAGAACAGATATAGACACCCTCCTTTGTACATTGTAATTTAGATTCAGATATTGAGAATTTAGGAGCAAGAAGAGAAGAGCCCCAGAGAAGTTGTTTGCAGAACCACCATGTACAGATATTGAATTAATGGAAAAGATTTGATTCAATTCCATGGCTGTGTTATTCTCTGTGTGTTGTTGATATTATGCTTATGAGTATTTGCTTCTGGTTATGCACTCGCTTTAATATGCTGTGTATATTATTTCAGAGTTGAATTGAAATCTGTGAGGGTAA
>JASDQU010099865.1:0-16529 GCA_032191745.1 Picea mariana
ACATAAATAAATAAATGCAAGACCTAACCAAGAGGATGGGAGGTCTCATCACGAGCCGGCCCATTATGTTCATAGGTATTTAGCAGTATGACATTGCCACTATCTGGTCACCAAACCAGGGCAGTGACCTTTGGTTGCATGGCCAAAGGAAAGGGGGTCGCATCACGAGCCAGCCTTCTCATTTCTGCGAAGATACTAGTGGGTAACGCTGTCAGCTCTGGCCACCAAGCCAAGGCAGTGTCCTCTTCGTCAGACCTTGTAGTAAAAAAGCAATAAAAGAAAGATAAGGCAATAAGAGGGCTTGGAAAAAATGTATCCATGACGGGTACAGCTCGCCTCCTACAAAGGCACCCACAGACAACACCAGCCCTTGGTCTTACTATGACTGGACATCCCTAAAACCATATCATCTCATTACACATGGCTTGAATGATCCTTTGAGGAAACTTTCCATCTCCTGTGGGTATTAGCCCAATAGGTTGTCCTGTTGGTTTCCTTAGCTTTGTATAGTAGATCTGTGTAATGTCTTTGAGCTCTTAGATGATGTGTTAGGGATTTCATGCATATGTTTGATAACTTTAATGATGAGATATGATTTACATTGCTATGATGTCTAGGACTGATGAGCCCATGGAGGGCGTAGTCTTTGATGTGCAGGACCATGCCCGGCGGACAGGTACCAGAGGATCGGTGCACATGGGGAGATGATTAGTTCGAACCTCCATGGGGCTGAAGAGCCCATCAGATGGTTGTTGGGATGGCAGAGGCAGGACAGAGCTGTGACGAGCCCTTGCATAGAGAAGGAGAAGGACGCCCTCATCAGGACGCTTTGGCATAGATTGACCTATGGGGGATCAGCCCCTGCAGGTGGTATGATGGCTTTGATGGGCAGGACGCCACCATAGCAGACTGGACGTTTCCTGGAGGATGTGGCAGCGTGTTTGGACCTTGTGGCACATGTGGCAGCTTGCAGGAGGCCCAGAGGGGCCAACGTTTTTCCTCTTGGATGCTGATCATGCCCAAAAAGGGCCAACGTCTCCCCCAGAGGAGCTTGACGTCTCCCATTTTAGCTCTATTTTGACATTTTTAGCATTTTAAGTGACAAATAATGAAATATTGTAAAGTCAACCCTGTCGGCTGTTTTTAATGACCTAATTGTTAATTAAAGGTCATAGAGATGATATAAATTGAGGACGTTTTACCCTCATTTGAAGATAACATAACTTACTCTCTTGTGAGAGATTTGCTCTTAGCTCTTGTCTTGGTTATTTTTGGTCCTTTGGAGTGAGGCGCTACTCTTGGAGGATTGTCTTTGGCATGTGCATGGTGCTATTTATCATTGGAAGGTGTTACAACTAGGGTTTGATTATGCTCTTCATGAATTTGTAAGTACATTTTGCATGCAAAACTTCTTTGTTGAATGGTTGTAGGTAGAATTGCTTACTTATATTGTTACATTGTTATTATTTGCTTAATCACTAAAACCCTAGGGAGCCAACACACAAGTAGATTGTGGCTTCATGTCCCCATGGTAAAAGCTTGATGAGCCATTTGATTAGAGAAGGTTTAGCCTAGCCATAGCTACACTAGCCATTCTCTTTTCTTGAGTTAGCTTTGAACATAAATTGAAGAAAGAAGGCGTCCTAGGCCTAATTTATTTTACACCTAGGGTTTGCTTCTAAAGTTTGAAAAGCTTTGTCCCCAAGCAACACTTTTCAGCCATAGATTTGTGTTTATTAGCTAGCCGTTTTGCCAAGATCCCTCCAAGCCTTTAGTCTTGCTCCATTTGACCCCATTTACCCAAGGCACTAGTCTAAAAACAAAATGTTGAAGTTTATGTGTTAAACAACTCTTTCAAACCCTCTTTATTTTGAAACCCTAACTAACCTAGCGTCCAGACTAACCCTAAATGATGATGACGTCTTGCCTTATTTAAACTTGTGTTTGGACTAAAAGTTGCGGCTGAGTCATCTCTTGATAGCCATAGAGGTTTTAAGTTTTTTCATTGGCTGATTTGTTAAACGTCCACCTCTTTGACTAGCTAACCCTAACCCTAAAAACAGCAACAATATAGGTGACGTCATACATGTCTAAAACCCTAGCTTGGCTCAAAACGTTTTGACATTTGTCACCTTGTTTGATAGACCTTGAGTTGTTGATCACTTTCATAAGTTTAAATTTGCAAAACGTCCTTCTCTTTGTCTCTCAAACTGACTTGTTTTAGGGCTGACGTCACTTCTGTAACAGTAGAAATATTGATGACGTCAAGCCTCTTTTAACCATTGTTTAAGTGTAAAAAGTTGTGATTTGGTTGGCATTTGAAGTATAGATTATTTTCTTTGGCCCTTTTGTGCAAAATGTTCACTTTTTGCCTTCCAAAACTAGCATAATTTAGGGCTGACGTCACCCCCAATCTGCACTAGTGACGCAGCAAACATATTTATATATGAGCAGATTTGCATTGTGATAGTATAAAGACTTGATTTTACACATTGAATGCCATTATCTCTTGTGTATTTATTGAAGAAGTGACATTAACATAAGCTTTTATTGCAATCATTGACTTCGTCAATAATTACATGTATCATTGCTCATATATATTTGAAGATAGTCATTAAATTGTAAAATACTAACCACTACAGCACGTTCTAGTTCTTTTTGTCTTGTCTCGCAAACAGGTGCCATTCAGTGGAAGATCATCTCCTTGACTATCTCTTTTGGCAGTAATCTGTGAAGGGAAGCCTATCCTTAGTCTTTGAAGTCTTAAACCTTGATCCTTCTCCTTCAGAGCCCCAGATTACTAGGGACGTCTCCCTTGGGATTAGCCACCCTAAATAGAAAAAGCTCCCCATCGAGGTGACAGTGGGTGGGGAAGCTCCTGTTACGCCAATCTGAAGCCTTGACTCAAGCTACCTAAACCTTTCCTACAAACTGAGCGATAACAAGGTTCATCATTGTTACTAGGTGGAATGGCTTTAACACTCCATTGCACACTTTGGCACATGCTCTAAATCCCAAATTTTATGATGAGGAGTTCATTGCTCAAAGCAATGGGAAGAGGAAGGCCCCTTTTAGAGGTTGTTTCCATCTTCTCAACAAACAGAGGTGAGAGAGGAATTTGCTTGTTTTGTTGCTGGATTAAAGGATTTTGCAGACATCTCAGCTTTGGAGGAGAGAAGCACCATGAACCCGATTAAATGGTGGACTTGTCATGGGGCAAATGGTGTATATTTGCAAAGCCTTGCCACTCATATTCTATCACAAGTGGCAAGCTCTTCATCAACAGAAAGGAATTGGAGCACCTATGGTTTCATTCATTCCGTGAAGCACAACAGCTTGGGATCGCAGAAGGTTGAGGATCATGTATATGTGCATTCAAATCTCTGCCTTGTGTCTCGTAAGGGTGAAGAATATACAAGTGGACCTCATAAAGAGTGGGATGTGGATGCAAAAAACCCAGACTTAGAGCTCTCTCTTGCTGCTCTTGATATTGTTGATGATGCAAGTGGAAGTGGAATTGCCTCTTCTTCCCATCGAGGCTTTAGTTCTGCTGAAAATGCATCTTGTTCTATTTTTTATGATGAGGATGAGGATCAGTATGATATGTATTAGGATATGTAATTGCAGTTGCCTTTAGCTCATGTTTTCTTTCATTTTCAGCACATACAACCTCATTTATAACGGTTGATTTTGGATGTAAAGCCTCATCTATAAAGACTAATTTTGGATTTTGCTACTTGCATCATGTAATGAATGATATTGATCATCTATGGGAGTTAATATGGACATGGTTTTCCTTCTAAAATGTCATTTATGTGTATCATTATGTTTTTCTTGCAATATAATGTTTTATTTTTAAAAAAACTATATATATATATATATATATATATACGGCGTTTCCACCAACGTTTCCATTTTTTGAAGCCCTGTTTCGTACCGTCCCGGTTTCGGAAACTTAGAAACGTTTCCCCGTTTCGTGCAACTTAGGGTTGAAGGCTTTGGACAACTTCCACACGTCTAGATGCTTAGATCTGTGCAGACATACCTGTCTGATGCTACAATCATCAACAAGGGGGAGCAAAGCACATTGAATGGTATAACACAGGCATAGAGAAACCACACCACTTTTACATCCACCTCATCCCTACCACCAATATCAAGAAAATCTACCATCGTTCTTCTAGATCCAGAGGCTCTAGAACCATGAGGAGATGGAGATGTGTTTCCACCAAATCTAGATGAGGCATCAAATTGAAGCTTTTATTTTTACCATGCTTTCTTTAGTGCAACTTCCTCTATCTTGATGCATTTTTGTCTTCTTCCTTTGATATAGAGCAAACTGAGATCCCAATGGCCACCTTATTGTCATCACTCTCCATTACCCCACAAAGATGCCTCCTCACACAGGTATATGAACCAGTATAAGGTTTTCCTTGATGACATAAAAATTTAGTGGTTCCTCTACCTCCCCCCCCCCTTCAAGTTTTGTCACAAATCTTCAAAAGGGTGTTAATGAAGCTTTTCCACCTTCATCCCCTTCAAACCCTTCCTCATCTTCATATAATGGATCACTACGAGTATGACCACTATCCTCTTCTTCTTTTTGATGCCTATTCCCTACCAAGGCCATGAGAATAAAAAATGGAATAATAAACCACAACAAGACCATTTTCTTCAAGTCTTAGATGAACAACTTACAATAAAATGAGAGAGAAGAAGGAATGGGAAAGAATGGGAGAAGGGGAAAAATCCACAAGCAAACAACGCAAGGATATACAAAAAAAATACAAAGAATGGGCTTTGGGCTTACCTCTTTATCTCTTGAGATATTTGCAGCAGTAGATGGCAGCCTTTGTTCTCTCCTCAAGCTCTTCTTTGTTTTCTCCTCCAAGCTCTCCTTTGCTCTCTCTTCCAAGCTCTCACAAATCTACCCTCAAAAACCTGCAAGAAAACCAAGCTTCCCACTCTAAGCTCAAGCACACAAAGATGAAAGAATGATGAAAAGAGTGGGGGAGGAGTTCCTTTATTTCCCTCCTTACTTTCCCCTAAACCCTAAACCTACCCTAGGTCCCACCTCCAACTAAAAATTAGAAAAAAAAAGGTATTTTTTTACTCGTGTGGGAGAGTCTTAGCGACCTTAGGAAGCATGTAGGGAGAGTCCAGGGAGCACACTCCCATCTCTGGGAGTGTCCTAGGGAGCACCACGCTCCCGACAGGGGTTGGGAGTGTCTCAAAAAGGTCTAGAGAACACTCCCACTCGAAGCATGGTTACGAGGGGGAGGGGAGCAGACCCTGGGAGGGCGCTCCCGATAACACTGGTTTGCAAAGCCTGAGGAAGACAATTGTGCTAGAGTGGAGAGATTGTGTGATGCAAACTTGTTGAAGCCAAGGAGGACTTGTCAGTGTTGATGCTTGCTTATTGTGGATCTTTGGTGGTGGCTAGGGTTTTTGTGGTTTCCCTAAATAAGGTTTTGGAGAGCTTGAAAAATTGTGCCAACGTGTGATACACTATATGTACATGTACTTCATTTCCATCATATATATATCTGATGTTTTTAGTTGTCCAAAATTGTGTAATTATAGACTTTATTTTCAGCTTGCATTGTCTTTTTGATTTGGTAATTTCCAGCATTAGTTCATGCTGATTTAACATAACTAGGGGTTGAAAGGGTTAAGTGATTTAACATATATCTTGAAGATAACAAAGCAGTTTAACTGCTTGTAAAACTTTTATAGCACAAATATCATAGATTAACCAGCAAACACAGTAAGTTTCAGATCTGATTAACTGGATGGAAAACCACACATTTCATGCTATAAACATTAACAGTAAAATATTCAAGACAGCCGCACAAAAGACATCAATAGAAATATTTTGGAAACCCCACTCCTCTAGGAAAACCTCAATACAATTATTTCTCAGTCAACAATTCATACAAAAACATCACAATGATACTGGTTTGGGGGGCCGCACCAACTATACGGCTCCGTACAGTCACTTTTATGCTAGTTGGACGGTCGTACCAACTGTACAATACTCTTGTGATGGATCTAGTTCTCTTTCTTCTGTTGTGCTAGGTTGTAATACTCTTAGTCAGAACTACTCTGCCCTTATTAGCACCCATACGGCACGCTCTTAGCCTCCTTTTGTGATCTGTACCAGTGATACGGCTTCCTAGCTACTTGGTGCGAGTTCTGGGTGGCTTGATTTCTTCCTTGGCAACCTGTATCTCTTCTCTCTTGCTGATATCTTGCACTTGGAGAAAGCTTGGGGCCTTACTCATCCCCTTCCTTGCTAATATGACCCAACTTGGCCTCCTCTTGACCCTACTCGGCCCCTGCTTAACTGGTTCGACTCAACCAGTCACTTGATCTCTCTGGAATAACCACTCTTACTCAGTTGGTTGTCCTCTCTTGAAATATTTGAGAAATGAGGCTTTCTTGGTATTTTATAAACCCTAGCCTTTCTCTCATTCAATCCTGGCCCTTAGATCTTCACCTCAAGATCTAGATCTGACGGTGGGGACTTAATCAAGCATTGAGCCAACTTAAGTCACATCCAACGGTTGTGGCTTAATCTCATGTTGACTTAAGTGATCCCCACCATCATTAAGTTGTCTAGAGATCATGGGGCCCCTTCCAGACTACTAGACACCCCTAGTGTGGAAGTACTTACCCTAGTTACATACTCTTAACACTGTTGTGAATCTACAGTAATTAAAGTGATTTCAGATCTGGTTTATGGTTGTCCTTAGTGCTGAAATTTGTTAGCATATGTTTGGTATCTTTTCTCTTGGGCTGCCTAGTGTGTTGGGTTGAAGTGTGATGAAATATTATTCGTTTTTTGGTGTTGTAAAGTAGTATTTCAGATCAGCCCTAGGGATGAAGTTCACAGGACTAGATCTAGGAAACCTCCTTGTGAGGTGATTTTTTTGTTTTGCTTTAACAGTGAACGAATGCATAAATTTTTACATGGTATCGAAACTATTTCGCTGAAATCGTTCTTTTGGTGAAGAGGGAGTTGATATTTATGTTGCATTGTACCCGGGAGTGGTAACTTGACCTTGTTGGGATTGATTAGGTGGTGAAACCTTAGTGTGCTTGAAATTGGCACTTGCCACTGTGAAGAGTTTGATGGGTTGAAACCCTAGTTGCTCTTGTGATGACAGTATGATTTCACCTATGGTAGGTGATAGATCTACTACATGGATGGCTGCTATGGATTTATTTTCAGTAGATGTGATTCTTAGGAAGACCTGTGATAGGTGGCTAATTTGTTCTAGGGGTTGCCAATATGTTTTCAGTGTTCACTCGTGAGAGGTGGTGGATCTACATGATTGTTGGCTGGTACCGATTTATTTTCAATGGATGAGATGCCCAAGAGGATTTGCAATAGGTGGTTGGTTTGTTCCAAAGGATACCAATGTGTTCTACTCAAAGTTGCATGATACGGGAAACTGAAACATGTATCTGAAATGGAAACGTGACCCCTCAAAAATGATATATATATATATATATATATATATATATATATTGTTGATGTTTTGGTAGCTGCGAGAGGTATTAGCCTCCAAGTGTAACCTTTGTACTTAGAATAGAATATTCCGGGAGTAAGAGAACCATTAAACAGATGTGTGAAAACCCTAGAAGAGAAGTCGGCCCAAGGAGAATAATAATAAAGAAATAGAAGGCCCCAGAAAGAGAAGTCAACCCCGCCTAGAAAAGTCACTTGGACAGGTTATTATAAATAAGGAGGCGCCTAGCTAATTTAGACACACTCACTCACTCAGAAAACAGTGCGCAAGTCTAAGGAGGAATTGTGGCAGCAGCTAGGGCGCAAGTCTAAGGAGCAGCAGTGGCAGCTAGGGCACAAGTCTTTCTGGTATCTTCTTCTTATGTGCTTCTTTTGGTAAAGGTACGCTTTGTTGGTATTGTGTTGTTGCTGCAGCAGTGGTGTTTTTGGTTAGGGTTTATCTGTTGGTTCTAGTGTGGACTTGTCGGAATCATTCTATCTAAGAAAAGGTTATTGTGCTCGGGGGTGGCATATGTGAATGCCTATGGTTGGGTGACAATGATGTGACATTGTCTATGGTTAAATGAGCATATCAAAATTTTAACATATATATATATATATAATGTGCTATTTCAGAAAATTATATTGAAACTTTGAAAGAAAGCATTTAACATTATGATTCAAAATACAGATTCATGAAAAAATGAGTAAGAAGATTTAAATGAGAAACATAAAAGACATTGGACAACTAATACATATTGCAAGCAATAATATTCAAAAACAACCTTTATTGTTTATAAATGAGGCTATATATCCAAAATTAGCCTTTATATATGAGCCTTGAGGCTACAATGCTACATGTTTGAACTATGAACAATGAACATAGAAATAAAACATGAGCTAAGCTAGTAAAGCCTAATAGTCACCATCCTCATCTTCATATTCATCATGGAAAATAGAACAAGATGCACGTTCAACAGTGGAATGTGGATTGATAGAAGGATTTCCAATTCCACTTCTAGGTTCCTCAAGATTCAATGCAGCAAGAGAGATGTCCAAGTCAGGGCATTGATCCACATCCCATTCTTTAAAAGGCCCACTACTATATTCTGGACCCCTACAAGATGCAAGGCGAAGGTTGGAATGCACATAAACAAGATGCTCAACCTTCTATGAACCCAACTTGTTGCGCTTCACTCAATGAATAAAACCATAGGTGCTCCAATTTCTTTTTGTTGATGAAGAGCTTGCAATTGCAACTTGTGAAAGAACATGAATGGCAAGGCTTTGCAGATGTACACCATTTGCTCCATGACAAAACCACCATCTAATTGAACATAGATTGCATATCCATTCCCATGAACCACCACCAGGAATTCTTGAAACCTTTGTAACATGCCTCCAAAGAGGATAATAGTCAATCCTCTTGTTGGCCTTGGACACTGGACTAGAAGTACCTTGGTTGGAAGCCATTGCTGCTGCAAAAAAAAAAAAAAAAATCAAATCTGCAATAAATAAAATGAAAAAGGAATAATAATTGTTGGGTATGTGTTATATTCTTTGCTCGATTAGCCCCATGTATTGTATGTTGTGCTATGAGCAAGGGGGGCCTGGGGGTTCGAGAGCAAAGCCCCTGAATTTTTTTGGGGGGGGGTATTTTTGGTCTGTTTTAAAGAATTTGTTTTTTGTAGATGCTTTTAAAAGTCTCATTAAGATATTATTAAACCCTAACTAATAAATAAAATTCATTTTTAACAATTAATTATTTTTTTGTGGGTCCTAGTAAAAAAAGGCTATATGCACTGTGTGAACAGTAAAACGTGTTTCCTAAATGTGAAACGTGTTTCATATGGATTGAAATGCATTTCAACGTTTCGGTATGGAAATACACATGGTATGGGGGGGGCGCATTTCCTACAACAAAGGTTCTACATTTATGGATGGCATAGATTTATTTTCAGAGGGTGAAATGCCCAGGATGACCTAGATAGGTAGCTGATTTGTTCTGGTAGATGCTAGTGTGATTTCACCTGTGATAGGTGGAGGATCTACTTTATTGATGGTTGGCATGTGATCTACATCTCATTGGGTGTGAGACCCAGGAGGACCTACAGTGGGTGGTTGATGTGCTCCAGTGGATGCTGGTGTTTGGAGTGGATTGATTCCTATAATAGGTATGTTTGACCATTTGATTGTTTACTAATTTTTGGAGCCTGGGATGGGCTAAATCATTCTGTGATAGAATGATGATTATTGGCTGATTTGTTTTCGTTGAGTTGTGACTCGAGGGTTTACAAGGATGGTGATCTTGCTCAATTTTAGTGATTGCTATAGATGGAGGGCACTTCCAACATTACCCCTTGAGGACAGTATTGAATGTACATCTTGTACATTCGTGGAGAGATTGATCATGGATATGATAGCTGGTGTGATGTTAAGCCATTGGTGATCTTGTGCATTTGTACTTTGTACATGATCTTTGAGAGTTGATCTTTCATGTTGTATTCTTCATATGAGTACTTTTTTCTTGGAGTGTTGGCATTGAAGAAGGGTGTGGAAGACCTTACTTGGAGATAGGTTCAAAACCTATGGTGGTGGAATTAGTGATTGATTCTAAGCTTGTGAGTGATGTGTGTAATGATGAGTATTAGTAAGAGGGTTGTTGGATTCTCTTCAGTAGAGGGAGTTGACTACAATGATACTCTTGCTTCAGGATTCTCTCAGTTAGAAGGAGGTGCTCTTGTTGAAATCCTTGCTTCAATTGCTAAAGGTTTCGAGGGGTATGAGAAGGATTCTCTAGTGGACATGTTGTACTCTTTGTAGGTATACTTGGTCTCATCTCAACGTAAAGGGGGGTCTAGAGACAAAACCCCGAGAAGGAAATTTTAAGTCTGTTTTGTGCTTTTCCAGCCAATGTTTTTTTGGTCCATTGTAATCTAATTCCAATTAAGGGATCAAATGTTGTAATATAATACTAATGGATTAGGGTTTTGGATGTCGTAGAATACGTAAAATATTGAATTGTGAATGGTGAAGTTAATACAATAAGATATAGAGTAGCGTGGCTCTCAATTAGGCGAGCTTTCACGATGAAGGGTTTCCATAGTAAATCTTGTGTATATTGCATGAATGTGCTATTGTTATTCTTATGTTTTATATTCTGTTAGTATTGCTTTTCTTACATAGGTTTATCAAACTCTTCAGTCTCATGCTCAGAGTTTGATGATAACTCCCTCTACTGAAGATGATAACCCTTTATGGGTTGTTGATATCTTTCTCTTGAGTTTGACATTTCAAGGTCAACAAGTTGAGATGTATGCTGAGATTTATCTTGTGCTTTGATAGATTTGATCCATTTGTCTTGGTTGTGTTGGAGATGTGATTATCTTTGCAGGATGTCCTAAACAACTCTTGATATGGTGCCATAAGATTTTGGCATATGATGATGACTTTAGGGATGCTGGAATTTTGACAGGTTATGTTGATGCCTTGCTTGTTTTGGAGTGATTTCAAAGTTTAGTAGGTAGACATGGTCCAAAGTTATGTTCCTTTAGAGGTCATTGTTCTTTTGGAACCCTTGGCAAAGGGGAAAAGGGAGTAGCTTGGTTTGGAGGAGTAAACCAAGTTTCCTTGATGTATTCTTCATGCATGTTCACCACCTGAAGGCTGAGATGTAGATTGCTTGGAGAGAGACACACTTTTGTAAGAAGTGTTTGCTTGGTTAACAAGGTGTGCAGACTTGTACTTGTGGGTGTGGCTCTTGCAAAGTAGGTATGATGTTCTATCATGATGGGGGGAGAATTCTTTCAGCTTTGTGGAGGCACTAGATTTATAGGTTGCAATTTCAGAGGGAGTTGATGGGTGTTACAGAAAACACTTCTCTCGTAAAGAGAAAGAGTTATCTTTTGGGGTTACTCCAAAAGAGTTTTTACCTTGCTAGGAGAGTGTTATGTATCCTAGCCCCTTGGTGATGCATCATGGACATATGGATGGCTCGGTGTGGGCAAATGTTTGACCTTGGTTCTAAGTGTTGGAATGACGCCCTTCGCTAGGAGGTTGTTACTTTGATTAACTTGTTGACTAACCCACTAGGTGCACACAATGGGGGAGTCGGTTGCTTGATCAAGGGAGGTACCTACCTAGGAGGAGGAGAGTTGGGCACTTGGAGGAGGGAACTTAGCCCTTGGTGCTTGGGGCAATGTGATATATACCTTGGAGATTGGATACTTGACTTGAGGATGCTTGGGTTGAGGAGAATATTTCATGGAGGTTGATGACGGACCCAAACACATTGAGGAGGAGCATTGGAACTTTGTCACCAGTTTGGGTATACATGAGAGTAACATTGGGCATGTTACCCAAACCCTTACTTCTTGAGATGAAGGTCCTAAAGGTCAACTAAGACCCTAGGGGCACTAAACAACGGCTACCCAATGTCACCACGGTAGCACCTTCACACTCTTTTGGCTGGCTCTCCTCTGGCACAAGGGAGGAATTCCTAAGAAACCATAAGCCAACTAAATAATGATCACAAGGAATGAAAGAGGAGGCTTAGGAGAACAAATCTGAAATCTGATTTTACTTTATTAATTTCCAGATTTGTAAAACAACAAAGGAAGAGGTTGATTTTATAATTTTTAGGTGGTTGAGAAGTGATATTAGTGCCTAAGATTATTATTGGGAAAATGGAGTCTACGAAGTACTGATTTAATGAGCTTTTTCTCATGCCATAAGGGCAAACTGAAACTAAAATGAACAAATTACAGCACCCTTATATGGCTGTCCAAGAATGCAGAAAATAGTTTCAAAGCCCTAATTAAGGAAGATTATCAAATGCATCGAGAGGGTATGATTATTACTATGAGATGTAAATTCCAACCACCTCAAACTAAGAAATATGCCATTCCTTCAACATTTTCCAGCAGCAAACATAAATAGTTTAAATGGAAACAAGCCACAAATAAACTCTTCTAAGGAAGGAACAAAGTTACCTGATTAAAAGCTCTCTTAACATGTTTGAAGAAACCAAAATTGCAACATTCATCTTCAACAATATAGATCCAAGTACATAAACCTCAAAGTCCAAAGAACCTTCAAAATATTATAAGCTATAATCTCAAGTGTCTCCGCAAACTTCCAACCATCATTACAATAGTAGGAGCTAATATTATATAGATGTAGAGCTCAAAACTTGTTCCAATAAAATAATAATGTCCAAAGCAAAACCCTAGGTCTATCCTAGAGAGGAGTAAACAAGTCAAAAAAAAAAATATAGAGAGGAGTAAACAAGTCAAAAAAAAAACTATCATCCAACTAATAAATGACAAGTCAAAAACCCTAACAATAAAATAACCAAGTAAAATGGACTAGATGGTGGGGGTGCCACAGGTCCTCTACTGCAAAACAACCTCCTAGGATGAGCTTATTTGACCATGTAAAACCTCTCTAGAGTGACATGTGGATCATCCTCCAAGATAACCTTCAATAACCGACGCGTTGTCCAAGAAGGCCCTTGATCAACCAAATAATATGAAATTCCCCTAGAAAAGGAGCACCCTTGAGATGTGTGCAAAGAGTGGTTATGGAACCACTTTGACCAAGCCAAAACAACATAAAATAGTCCATGAGAGGTGCGCCCTTGAGAAGTGTACCAATAGTATCACATTGACCAAGCAAGTTAACATAATATAGTCCTTGAGAAGGTGTGCCCTAGGAATATGTGCAAAGTGGTTATGCCTCCTCATCAATGTGTACGTAACTCATGCCAAAAATATTAAGGTTCGTAGGCAGGTCTCTCTCTCCAATGTGCCAACCAACTCCTCCATAAATGACATAAGTGGTGTGCCCTTGAAGAGTGCACTAGTAGTAGTCAGATCTCCTCGGGAGATCTGCCAAATCAACTCCATAAGAGGTGTGCCCTAGAGAGATGTGCAAGGTAGTTGATATGGGACCACATTGACCAATCATAAATGATATAAAATAGGCAATGAAGGATGTGCCCTAAAGAAATGTGTCAAGTAGTTATGCCTCCATAAATAAATGTGTCAAGATACAATGAAGGAGGGGAGTGGTCCACAAGATAATGAAGTTAACCACCTTGAGAATCCAACCCCATGCTAATAGTAGCTCCACCAGCCAAGGTGCTCCTCAAACTAAGGGATTTTTCCACCTAAACAAGTGGAGCAACCTCAAAGAATATGCAAGGTAGGTCCCCATGCCTCCAAATGTGTAAAAATATGCCAAATAAGGGGAGCACTCTACTCCACCAAGTAATCAACCACTCAATCGATGCCACATCAATGCGACACTACCAATATCTTCATGGGGATTAATACCACGCTCAAGGTCCACCAATAAAAAACAATGAATCACTAATCCAAGTGAAACCTTAGGAAACCATGCAAAACATACCAAGTAACCAATCCACCACATAAAGGAGCAATTATTAACCAATAATACTTAGGGAAACCCTTAGTTGATGGGTATCCCTCTCTATAAATGTGCTAAGGGTCAATCAAATGTGTGAGCAATGTTATGCAGGACCCTCAAACACCACATGTGATAGATGCAAGCCTCCAAACAAGAGATGATAATGCTAACTACAAAGACAATGCATAATACATATCATCTATGGTGTACCAATCATAAACCATCAGAAACAATCCCACCATGGCAATGTGCTTTAGGGGGAAACAATAGGCAAGCAAGTGTACATCTCTCCTCGAGAACCTCAGCACCCACCAATGGCGATGGTCGACAATGTCACAAGGGAAGTGTCGAGGAAAGTGTATGCACCAATAACAATGCTTTGTTTTCATTGAAGGTCCCATCAATATCATACCACAAGACTTTGACATGTGTGATGAAAATCAAAAGTAGAATTGAATTGTGATGAAAATCATGTGTAAGGCCTCATACAATATGAGGGGTAACAAGGTACATGAGAGGACATGTGGCACATAAGAGGAGAGCCTTGCATGAGAACATTTGGATAGCGAACCACCATGGAAGAGGAAGTGTTACCTCCCAGGTTCTCACTTAGTGCAAAAGTCCAAATCACAAACATGAAACCTCAAGGACAACTTAGGCAAGCTACCCACTATCACCTCAGTAGCCTTTCCTTTCTCACTTTAGACTAGGTGGAATCTAACCTAGGGGAGCTTTCCTCTGGTTGACTAAGCCCAATTCGGAGTTGGAGCAAGAGAGAGATTAGCAACAGAAAAACAAAAAGGAAATTTTTTTTAAGATTTTCTATTTTGGGGGTCGTGGATGAAAGGGAAGATTAGTGCATGTACCTGTTTGGGCTATGGGGTAATGCACGCAACTTCATAGGGTCAAGCATGCAACTTCGTAGGGATGTTCTTAATGAATATTAGGGAACCGTAGGCAACCAAAGTGACGTGTGCAACAACAGCACCAATTGACTCTGGCATCCATAAACCTACAAAACAAAGCTTCCAATGGTGTGCCTCGAACGATTTGCCACACATATAATGAAGTTGCACATACATTACACAAAACTTAGACAAAGAAAAGACAACTTTATTCCATAGCTTGGAAGCTCTTTCACTCACAAAATCCCGATTACAAATAGAGAGAGTAAACCTTTATATAGGTTTCAACTCTAACTCTCTTTACAATAAAAAATATTTTGTTTTCCTAGATCCTTTAGTCCTCCTAGAAATATCCATAAAATAATTTTCTCAACAACTTGCTCACTAAAAGTAGCAAGAAGTTTGTTGAGATCAACAATTTCCTCCAAGAGGTTACAATAAAATATTCTAGGAAAACAATATAATATAGTTCTCAAGTAACTAACTTGATGAGGCAATTTCAACAATAATAAACTAATGAGTTAGATAAGCAACAACTTCCCAAAATAAACAAGAAGCTAACAACCTCCTTGTTGTGATCAACTGACTTTGACCTCCAAGTGTCCACAAACTAACTTCTATCCAAGTGTCCACAAACTAATTTCTAAGGAAATTGGTACTTTTGTTGATTTGTGATTGAGAAAATGGTTGCAAAAGGTGGCTCGATGTTATAACGTCTTCCCCATATGCATCGTATGGCCCTCGAAATTCATTGTTTTCTGCTTGGTGAAGAGGTAAGCAACTTGAAGTGGACAACGATGGCCCCACATAACATAAACATCAATGTCACATCCACCTTGGATCAAGTAGTGGCCAATGAATGCAAGAGGCAACAGCTCAATAAGTCTCATACATGATGCACCATGGTCAAAAATAAAGAAGTGGCCCCATCCCATGTGATGCATTTGTGGATGTATCACTGACGGCCCCCTACAAGTGAAAACCATACAACACCTTCTTAGTTTACTTCATGAGCATGCACGAATTAAATGGCAGATGAATGACAACAGATATGGTTTACACAAGGGCTCCATCAACATATGCACCCCCTTGATTTCACTTACACAAGCAACCAATGGAGACGAGATAGTGTGGTAAAGTATTATATGTAAACACAAGTCCGTGGGCATATATGCAATGGCTAACTCAGCCATCGTATGAGTTGGAACGGGGGTAGCCCCATACTCTTGTATTTATGTGATATGCTATATAAGGTGAGACATCACTTAACATAAGGAAGGGGGCGTTCCCTTTGAAGCACAATGTTGTGACATCATCTCCACCAAATTACACTTTATGGCATGAACGCTTTTTTTGTGTGTGATTGGTGGAATCAACAACTAGTCGGGCATGTACTCGCGTGACACTGGGTCGTGTTATCCCACTGCTACCACTATAACCCCTAGGCATGCCAATGCGACCCCTCACGCAGCACACAAGGTAAGTCGAGGGTTTCAAACCGGTAACTTCACATAACAGATAGCCTTAACAGTATACTACATCATCGATTGTTGTTGAATTTACATGCAGCAGCGAGAGCCATTCTCCTGGAGGATGGCTAAGACCCTAGACGAGATCTAGGGCACCCAGTGCACTCCTGGGATATGTGATCTGAGACATATTTTGATAAAGACCCTAGGTTA
>JASDQU010099865.1:16629-48764 GCA_032191745.1 Picea mariana
ATTTCTATTGAAAGTTTCAGATCTGAGTTATTGTTATCTTCCTTGTTTTAATCTACTGTTTCATTTGAAAGATTGTTTGCTTCAGAATTGAATATTAGATCTGCTGTTGTTAAACTTCAGTTACACTTGTATCATCCTCAATACTGTTTGCTTCAGATTGGAATTATAAATCTGCAGCTATATTCAAAAGAGTTTTTGTATCTCTGTTTGATCTAAGATACTTTGTGAGTTCTGTTGCAGATCTACTTTTAACACTGCTGTCATATATGTTTGAGAAGACTAATATCTCTGTTTAGATCTGAGTTTTAATATCTCATTGTTTGAAGTCTACTGTTAGTATATTTACATAGATCTCTGCTTTAGAATATTGTGATATCACTGTCAAGTTAGGGTTTAAATATCACTGTAAAGATTCAGTCTTATTGCTTATCCTAAGATCAGAATTCTATTCTACTGTTATTATCCTTTATGCTGTTTTGTACCTCAGATCTAAAGGAGTTTTGTTTTAAATTTTAAAAGGAGACTGTTGTTTTATTCTAACCCTAAAAATCGAACAATTGTTCTACACCCCGGGGGCATGGCATGAACGCTTTACCAAAGTGGATGGATTAGTATTATTAAGTGATGAAGGGGGTGGCCCCTATCAGTACAATAATATAATTTTTTGCCTTTAACATATTATCTTCATCATGAAAAAGGTGGTAGCCCCTTTAAAACAAAGTTATTCACTCATATATGCCAATGGGGAGTGTATAGGTTTTGCACAATGATTTTCTAGTAAACCCCATCATATGCCAAAGTCATAATAAAATGGAGCTAAGTAATAAACCCGCCATCATAAACTAGGATCACATCATGCCGCCCTTTTGATCCTAACTTGGGTGTTCATTAAGTGAGATGCATAAGTGTTAGGCTAGGCTAACCATGAACACATTCTCATGATCCAACCACCAATGACATACCATAGCACCAAAGAACATGCCATGACTATCCTTCTAAGCATCAAGTGCAACCACAAAGAGAGAACTAGGTACCAAGACAATCCACCACATAAGCCAAGGAACTAATGTGTAGTATCCAAGGCTATTGGGAGTGGGGAGTGGTAGTAAGAAGCGAGAGCGGGAGCGAAAAGCACAATTTTCAAAAAATTCTGGGAGCAGGAGCAGGAGTGTTTTTTTTATAATACATATTTTAATATATTTTGATGCATATATATAAAAAAAACATGCAAAATGTCAAATCAATCGCAAAAAACATGAAAACATAGATTATAGATCATTTAACTATTGGATTGGTGATGATCGTTAAAGCATCAACCATTTAGTACACGTATAACATCAATCATATAAAAAATTTCATCAACATATTGTAACAGATAACATCAACCACAAAATGAAATAAACTCTAGAGCATCATATTCATTACCAAAGAGTTGTAAGATTCAAACAATAGTTCAAACTTCAAACTTCAAAGGTAAATTGTTACAAAGCATTCATTGTTTACAAAATAAGTCATAATAAAGACAAAGTACTAAGTTTTATAGACTACTTCTAAACAGCAAAAAGAAAACGAGATCTAGTATACAGTAGTAACTTGTAAGTACTATGCACTAAGTTTTCCTCTTGCCACAAGAAACTTCTAGTTTATTTTCCCGTGATCTATGAAGAAGAGAAGTAGGAGTAGGTGGAAGTGTTCGTGGAACACGACCAACAGCTGCATGGCCCCCACGTAACACTAGATGTTGTGAAGATAAAGGCAAAATTGTTGCACCTGGAAACCTACTAGTGGATGGGGGTGGCATGTCTGCTCCAAGAATATTATCACCTATCCTCATTGATTGCACTTGCTGCCTTACAATTAGCAGCATTATCGGTGATGACTCGAATGACATTGTAGGGCCCAATCTCTTGAATGGTTTTAATCAAGGCTTGTGCAATATTAATACCGATCTTGTAGCGATTTGAGTAGTCATGGGATGAAAGGAAGACTGCACCACTAGCAGACACACCAAGAATATTTATCAATGGCTTGCCTTTAGCATTTGTCCAACCATCAAATACAATTGATACCCCATGATGGTTCCAAGCATTTGTAATTTTTCCTAGAGCACCATGGATTTTGCCTCTTTCCCTGTCAAGTCCCAAGGTTCTAGCTTTGTCATACTCGACGCTCTCGTATCATTTAGGGGCACCACTAATGGCTTGTATCATTTCATGCCAACAGGGTGAACAAAGAACATTGAATGGTACACCACATGCATAGAGAAACCTGAAAATGTTTGCATCCACATCACCTCTACAACCTTGGTCAAGGAAATATGATAGTGTTCTATGCCCTGAAGGTGAATGCAAGAATCCACTAGCATAGGGGGATGGGGATCGACCAATGAACATAATTTGTGAACTCTCATGTTCAACTTTGGTTTTGGATTTGTTTTGTGTTGCTTCCTCTTCCCTCTGGTATTTGATTTTGTCTTTGGATAGCACTTACACACAAGTTTTGATTCCTACAGTCTTACCTTCATCCCACTGCACAAGCCCACATAGATTCTTTCTCACACGGATATAGGAACCCATGTAAGTTTTATGACAATGGTGGCATGTAAATTTTGTGGTTCCACCCCCTTTCCCTCCCCCAAGCCTTGTCACATACTTCCACAAGGGTGTTAAGGTGTCTTTGGGTTTTTGTGCATCACCACTATCATTTTCATTTCCATCATCCCCTTCCATTTCTTTCTCCTCTCCATGGTATGCGTTGTCCACTTTTATTTCTTCCTCGCTATCATGGGTATTTCGACGTCCTTCGGCTCCCAACACCACCATCATAATAAAAAAATGGAACCAAAATGACATACCACATGGACATACCCATCCTGCTTGTTGAACCTTGATAATAACTTGTTACTTGCAATAGAATGATGGAGGAGAGATGGGAAAGAGTACGAGAAAAAAACATTCAAATATTCAACATAGCATAATATACTAGTTTGCAACACATGGAATTTAAAAAAAAAAAGAATGGGCTTAAGAGCCTACCTCTTTAGCTCTCTAATGGTGGTTGAATATGACTACGATAGCCTTCAATCTCCCTTCCAAGCTCTCACAAATGAAAACCTTCAATCTCTCTTCCAAGTTCTCCAATCTCCCTATGGAAGCCTTCAATATTCCTTCCAAGCTCTCCAATCCCTTCCAAGCTTTTCAATCTCCCTATAGTAGCCTTCAATCTCATCAAGAACTAGCAAGAAGCCCACTCAAAACCCTCCTAGCAAAGATGAGTGAAATGAGAAATAGAATGAGAGAAAAATGGAATCAGTGGGTGTTTTAATCCTAACAAACCCTATCCATGCCTTTTGAATCCATTTGGAACCTTGACTTGGTTCCCCTACACCCAAAAAAAAAGATGAATCCACCTCATCGCGCGGGAGCGGCCAAGGAGTGTTTTTTTCCTAAGGGAGCGCGCTCCCGAAAAATGCTCCTAGAAGAGAGTGTTCAAGAAGCACGGTCCCAAGAGCTCTTCCTAAACACTCCCTTTGGGAGCGCACTTCGGGAGTGGGGGCGAGGGGGGATCGCTCCCCCGCAGCGTAGGTAGCATCCCATGCATCACCATGATGAAGTAAGAGGATCCACAATCATCAACTATCTCCAAGCAAAATGAAAGGTGTGTATCTCTAGTCCATCAAGATCCTTGCATGTTACTCCTGAAAACCTGTCATGTGATGAAAATCATACATTTACGACTCATGCAAATATGAGGGGTAACAAGGAGCATTGGACTAATAGCTTGTTATAGAGCGCACCATCTTGGACAAGGGGCATTGAACCCAAGGAGGATCATATTTGGAATGTGTTTCACCTTGGGGCTTGAATAAAACCTAGATCGATACATGCACATCACACATTGGACTAATAGCTTGTTATTGAGCACACCATCTTGGACAAGGGGCATTGAACCCAAGGAGGATCACATTTGGAATGTGTTTCACCTTGGGGCTTGAATAAACCCTAGATCGATACATGTACATCCTTGTAGTATAAAGCGCTCCATGTAGGGTTGCCTTATTGGTTATTTTATGGACACCTGTCCTTATTTTATGTTAGCCTCCCTCACCTACTTGTATTTATAAGGGAAGAGAGAGCTCTTGTATTCATTTTCATCATTATACACTTTTTTGTACTTCTCTTGGAAACGTTAGGGTTCATGGGTAAACCTTAGAAGCATGAAGTTAGGGTTCATGAGGAAACCCTAGGAGAAGAAAAGGAGAAAAAGAGATGTCTGGGATGTTCATGGAGAGAATGCTCTTGTGTGATGCTAGGGTTTGCTTGTGATGATTAGGATTTCAGTTATGCATATAAACCTTAGAGAAGAAGATGAAGTTGGAGGTGATGATGGTTCTTGTGGCTCTTGTTGTAACACTAGGGATTCTACCCTAGTAGAAGACATGGAGAGTGGAGGCAACACTTTTCATGGCTTTGAAGCCTTGTTCTTTTGGGATGTAAGGCTAGGGCAAGATCATGGAGAGATGAGCTTCATGAGTCTTGAGCTTGGTGTGATGCCTTCCTTAGAAGAAGACTCGATTGATGTTCCATGGAGTCTTGGTGCTTGTGTTAATGCAAGAGTTGAAGACCTAGGGTTTGGGGACTCAGTCCCTAGGATGGGCATGTAGATTTGGAGGCCAGTACCAAAGTTGTCTTGCCATGTACTTGTGTGATGCAACATGTCTAGGGTTTGCAAACCCCAAGGAAGACAACCGTGCTAGTGTGGAGAGCTTGAGTGTGCAAGCTTGTTGAAGCCAAGGGGGGGATTGCCAATGTTGAAGCTTACTTGTTGTGGATCTTTGGTGGTGGCTAGTTTTTTTGTGGTTTCCCTAGTTAGGGTTTTGGAGAGCTTAAAGAATTGTCTTATATATATCAAGTTTTTAGCTATCCAAAATAGTGTGATTGTAGATTTGACTTTCAGCTTGCATTACATTCTTGATTTGGTAATTTCCAGCACTAGTTGTTCATGCTGATTTGACATAACTAAGGGCTGGAAGTGTTAAATGGTTTCACATATATCTTAAAGATAATATTGCAGATTTACTGCTGTGAAACTGTAGTAATTAAAGTGATTTCAGATCTGGTTTATGCTTGGAAAAGTGTGTCCGAATGGCTGGAACTTGTTGGCATATGTTTTGTATCTTTTCTCTTGGGCTGCCTAGTGTGCTGGGTTGAAGTGTGCTAAAATATTGTCCACTGTTTTTTGCTGTAAATTAATATTTTAGATCAGCCTTAAGGCTAAAAAGTTCACAAGGACTAGATCCAGGAAACCTCCTTGTGAGGTGAAATCTCCGTTTTGCATTAAAAATCAAAGAACACATAAATTTCTACACCAAGGTGGAGCCACTATCCAAGAAATCAATCCAATCACAAAGAAATTTCTAAAGCCAACGTTTTTATAGCCTATCTCCACCTGAATTATGAAATGAAGGACAGGCTTTTGAGAGATTATATTTGAAAAAGAAAACCAAACTGTTAACTTGCTACTAACTACAAAGGATTAGTGGTTCACAATATTATTCAATTGTCCAAGTAATCCATTAAAGCAAAGTTTGACATATCACAAAATTACATCATCCTTAGTCATTGTATAACTCATCAATAAGTCACTTGGGAATAGTCGCATTCACCTACAGTGGGGGTGTAGGTGTGTAGGTGAAACATTTAAAAACTCTTTCTGGTATCTAAGTCTATACCTACATGTCAGATGTAGGTAGACATGTAACAAGAAAATAATAAATGACCTCATAAATATATCAAAGCATATGAAAATGTTCATGAAGTGAGAACTATTTATTTTGCCTAGAATTGCTATCAAAAGAAAGGGAGAATATAAACAAAATGGAACGGATGGCATACCATTTCAGGTCCCATCACCATCAAACACACATTTCCATGTCTTGATATCCTTGTGTCTATCTACACTTGGTTGTTGTCACCAACCAGACTAGGGTCCTCCCTTGCTAACAATCACCAATGCTTAGTCTGCGTTTTGATAGCATAGGTTGGATGTCTAAGCTCCATAAATTTTTGCTTCTTAAATCTCGGTGAATGGTTTGATCCATAGAAGTGATACTCTTGAGTATAACTCCCAAGTACACCTAAGTATGGCAAGTGTGGCCTTGGGATGAGTACTAGACATAGTATTGTTCTGACTCCCATTGACCAAGTATTGATTGTTCGATACTCACCATACTCTTGTGTACTATCAAGTATTCCCAAGTCTGTTGAGTATTGTTATATCTGTTAGTCACTTTCCTGAATAAAAATTATTTTTTTTGCATTTTTTTGTATTGTCGAGTATGTCAGGTGTTGCCCCTTGAAAGTGCGTGGTACATTTTGCATTTTCACGGACCTTTCTTCTCTCACTAGCACAGTAGATCCTCAGAGTTTAGTGGTAGTCATATATTGCAATAAGAGACTTGGTTGGGAGGCATTGATGGAGACATTTCTAGAGACACTTCACCATAAGGTTCCATTTGGGTGCACTTGACACCAATTTGGAGGCATGGTTACATGGCTTACACTATCTTTTGTTGCATCATTAATGAGAAGACTTGTTCCCTCATTGCACCTAGGAACCCAAACCATGCAGATGGAGAATGTGAGAAATCAAGCAAACCCTAGAAGATGAACACCCTACCTCAAGAAGTGTTCAAGGCATAATTTACGACAGGGTACAAACTAGACACAACCCTAGAAGATGAACACCCTCCATTGCATTATTTTTCAAGGCATGACTTATGGAAAGGCAGGGGTCAAACAAAGCCCTCGAAGATGAATGCCCTACCTCATTCGAGCTACTGGATATGACATCTGGTAAGACAAAAACCAAGGAGAAAAATGCTTTACCTTGGAGGAGACCTAGAGCATGGGAAGTGGCAAGGGAAAAAGCTAAAGGAGGAACGCCTTGCTTGAAATGGTGCCATGTGGCACTAGAAAGCATTTATATGATCAAACGAGGTCCCTTAGGTGCATTTCAAATTGTTTAAGGCGTATTCCACATATTTGGAGGCACTTTTCACCTTTTGAGGTATTTGGGGGTAAGGGTACATTGTTCAAGGCCTTTTCTACATATTTGGAAGCAACCTTTTTGCATGAAGAGGTGCCATGTGGCATTGTGGACATGATCAAACACTTAAAGAAAAAGTGTTCATTTATGAAGATGACAAGAGGTATTATTGACCCATTTTATTCACTCAAAGGAAGAAGGAGCAAACTATCCCACAATAGAGGAGGCATGAAGCATGACATGTAGCAAAAAGAGGAAAGCCCTTGCTTAAATGATGCCATGTGGCAGTGAAATGAAGTCACTTGAAGAGGAACTTTCCACTAATAAGGTGAAAAAGAATGGCATTTTCTTGCTTGATGAAGAAACTACCCCCTCAAGGAGGGATGCTCTCTTCAAGAGGGCATTTAAAGCATGTTAGAGGGGCATTTCACATGGATAGAGGCATATGGACACATATTTGGAGGCATGACTTCAAGGAGAGGTTGACACGTGTCATTTTGTGAGTAAGTCAAGCCCTAAAAAGTACTCTAAGAGGAGTGCCTTGCTTCTAGGGTTTCTAGCTCACTTTTATTATTATTTTATTCAATAGGGTTTGGTTTGAAAGTCATAAATAGAGAACTTCATTTGCTAAAGGCATGGTTGGAAGATTGGGAGTTCCCCTCCAAGCTTAATTGAGTATCTTTGGGAGGAAGAAGTCAAGGGACAAGTCCAATGTGAGGTTTTTCCATCTCTTTATTCTTTTAACGGATGAGGGTTTTGCAAGAATTACCAAGGATTCACTGCTGAAATAATCTTTGTAGAAGGGCAAGTTTGCCCCAAAAAGAAGAGAGTAAGGTTGAGGTTGTTAAACCCTCCCTAATCTTTGATGCAATCTTGAACTATTGAAGGATTTGCTGCTGTAATTTTCTGGTTAAGGCTGTTTTACTTCATGTTTGTGGACTACCCTAAGCTAGGGAGGAAGGCTAGGTGAGAACCATTCAGTCCTCTTGATCATTTGGTAAATCAGATTTGAATATATAATGTATTGTTGGCTGTTCATCCTATAAGAAGGCTGTTCTACTTGTAAAATTCTGAGTAACTAAAGGCTGCCCAACAGGTCTGTCTTTTGACCTCTTGTTGGGCTCTAAGTTTAAGGTTCCAGAACTGTCCTTGCTGCTGTTTTAGGACAGCAAACAGGTCTGATATTTCTCTGCCTCAAATCTGCCTTCAAACTTATGATTGGATGTTCTTTTAAGGTGCCCTTGCAAGTGTTTTAGGAACTGATGTTTGCACATGCAAATACCTTAAAACATACAACACTCCTCTAGGATCTTAACAAGCTCCTAATGCTGATATAAAACTAAGCATACATGAAAATTGAACACATAGTGTTTTTGATCAACATGACCCTGGACAAAACCCCCCTGGGGAAAACCAGTTTGAGATATATGTATATATATGGAGTGCTTCAAGCAATGAATACAACAAGGAAGATAAATACAAAGGAACTTGAAGTTTGAACTCTTTGCAAGCTCCTCTCAAGCTTTGCAATAGGTTCCTTGAGAAATGCGCCCCTAGAAGAGTGTGCCCCCTTCTCCCTTGTGAAAACTTGAAGACTAGTGCGCCCTTGACCTTCCCTTGGCTAAATGAGAAACCCTTGCACACAAACTTCCCTTTGTATGCTGCCTCAAACATGCACCAACCAGATCTGTGTTAGCTGCCCTCCAAGTAGTGCCTGCAAGCTTGCGCCCTCCACCAAGCAAGAACTCTCCAACACAAAGAATGAAGCTCCAAGCTTCCTTGCACCCTCCATGAACATGTGCGCCCAAGCAAGGTGCTCCAAACCCTCAATCCTCACTTCTCTTCTCCTCACCAAACTCTCAAGTTGATCAAGTGAACAATGAATATCTCTCTTTTGCCTATGCGCCCCCTTAAGCCATCCTTAGGCCAAACCTAGAGATCAATGGCTAAGATCATCTCTAGCCATCTCTAATCCATGGGTGACTCAAAGTATCTCACTTAGAAACCCACTTTTGGTTAAGTTTCCTAAGTTTTCTTTCCTTAATTCACCCACAAAGTGAATTAATAGTCACTTTTGCCTTAAGTGACAAATTTCACCTTGTTTGACTTAGGATAAAGTCAATGTGAACATTAGACATAAAGTAAAGGGTACAAAGGTCAAATCATTTCCCTCTTGTGGTTAGAGACACACAACCACAAGCGGACCACTTTCCAAGGTACCCAAATCTCAACACTACTTTGTCGACTTCATCTAGGGTTTCATATTATGGTTGTCCTTCTTCATTTCATATTAGGCTGCACATTATTCTTGGCTGTAATTTCATAGTTGTGATGTTGCATCTTGTATAAGCTCTCACTTATTCTTGCATAATCTGAAAATCTATTTTGGACTAATTATGGCACATTAGTGAATAGCTTTCATAGTAATATTGAAACCCTCTTGCTCTTTGATCTTGTTTCCATTGCTCAATTGTATAGACACCGGTCTTGGTAATCCACATTCCTTTATTTCTAAAAATTATCATAAACTTATTTTCTAGGGTTTCCCCCTTGTGCCAGAAAAGAACAGACCTAAAGTGAGAGGATGCGGTGATAGTGGACAACCTTCCTAAGAGCCTCTAGGGTTGCACTTCATTCAGGGACTTGAATATCTTTGACTGTAGGTCTGGGAGGTAACATCGAGTACAAGTATGTCAAGTATGTCAACTCACATGCCTTGCCAAGTAAGAATACAGTAACTATGGTTTGATCAAACTCAGTCACATCAAATACATTTTAGGGTGTAACGTAAGCCATTGAAAATGTTTTGAAGAATTTTAGAAGTACCTTGTAACCATGCTTAGGGATAATACTCCCCAACACTGCTATGCTTTCTAAGTGATCTTTGGAATTCCTTTCTTCCTTTGACATTTGAATAATTTTGCTCTCTTAATTTGTTTCAAAACACAGTTTCCCAGTAAGGAAATTGACCTCCCTGTAGCTCTTACATCCTCCAAAGGTCAAATGACTCTCATTCATTGGACATTAATAAAATTATCTTATCTTATATCTCATGCAGTTCTCACATCCATCCCAAGTGGGCAAAAATGACAAGAGCTGCTGGTAACTTCAAAGAGATTGACAAATTGAACAGATCACACCTCCATTATCGAATAAAAAGACAAAGAGGGCCGACAAGACAAATTATTCCAACGGTAATTTCCGTTCCTCGAATTACTTTGTGGAAATTTGGGATTAAAATAATCTAGACATCAAATGCTCCAGCATATCAAAATGAGATGAATGCACCCGAAAATGGTCATTAGCAGCATCACGACTCAGCACATTATTTATGCTAAGTGACTTGAGAGAAGTTGACCAAATTCTGCTGCTTAATAGCTACTAATAAAGGGGATGCCTGTAGTAATAAAAGTAATTCCTAGGATGCTGCTATCTTCTCAGTGTAATTTTGCTTATAAACTGGAATATCACTAAACCTGCACCTGGATCTAGCAATAAGGAACTATGATTACATTTGTTTTAGCAACCAAGAATAAAACATATTTCAAATCAAGTACCTGCTTAACCATCTGATGGAGGCTTTTACAAAAAAATGTAAGCAGTCCTTGCAACATACAAATCGGAAACCTTTTGTTGGACAATAGAATCAGAATTCAAATGTATATGCCATATAAAGGGTTGATATACACTCCCCGTCAATCAGATTAAGCTAGTAAAGTATACACACCATCTAGGCTGCATGCATTTCCACAATTAATACTGTTAAATGTTCATTTTCTCAGCCATAACAAGGCTAGTATATTTTGAATAATCAAGGAATGTTATTAAGAGAACAGATAGCAAACCTCATTTTCCGTGTTTTCGATGGTAGAACAAAACTTTGTTGATTCATTTGAGAGAAGGGTATATTCAGCTAGAACTTCAACAGATGGACCTGCCTCTAGAATAGCAGGAGCACGAATAAAAACAGCACGAAAAGTTTCTGGTCCACCTTCCTCTGCTGCAATCTTAGGAACTGGGAGTTCTGTTTCGAAACTATTTAGCTGCATTCAATCCAAAAATGGAATGCATTTAGTGGCATTATTTGTTAACTGATCCTATCGACCATATATATTGTACCTACAAAGTGCCCTTTAATATTGTTCAAATGATATTAATGAGGTAAAAATCTTATACATTTCTTTTATACAAACTTCAAAGAAACATAATCCTCAACAAATGTTAGTTCAACAGATTGTCCCAGTTTCCTGGCTATCAGAGAAGAAGCTATCAATCATATATATTATATATGCCAAGTTTATATATGCTAAGTTTTCCCTTAAACTTGGCATATATAATATATATGATTGATAACTTTTTTTCGTATACAATGCATAATGAAACCTTGAGGAAAAATAGCTTATAAATGATGATAGTTACCTGGCAGCCAAAGAAGTTACGATGGACTGTACAATCCAGCCCTCCAATAAGTTCCTGACCTCCTGATTTCTGTCCTGATAAAGCATCCTGGATTGAGTTAATTTTTTTAATCAATATATCATTACTTTAATTGCATACACAATTGCACCCTAATGAATGGCAAACTTTACAAATCAGCGACTCACCAATCGCTTTGTTTGCCAAAAAGATAAGTCCTGCACATGTACCCCATATAGGCTTTCCTTTCTTATAAAAGTTTTGCAATGCTTGAATCTGCATGTTGAGAGATATAAGATTAAAATAAAAATATTTGATGCCCAAACTTCATGCAACATATCTAAATCCGGCTTGTTAAAATGTTGCATTACATTTTTATCAACTCAAGCTCTCTTCATAAAATTTTATGTTCAGATAATAGAACAACAAAAACAGTTGTTTTAGTTTAAATGTTTGAACTTCCATGCAACTGACTGTCCAAGATTGTCAATGGATGAACTTTGAAGCATGAACACTACAGCATCCACCAATTACTTTATAGATGCACCTTATGCAACAAGCAACACCAAAGGAGCCAAACCCTGGGGTTGCATAAGGGATTAATTATGACAGCTCCTTGGCTTCCATTGTACGGTCTGTGAAAGAAGGAGAAGTGTTGGAGGTTGGTGTGGAACTCTGCCGAAGATTGACAGAAGTGGCAGAAACAGTAGGACAAAGAGATCCTTCCTGAAAGTTGCGAAGTCTGTTTGAGAGTGTAGAGAGGCAAGCTCGACCATTACTAAATGTAATAAAATCTAGAGGTGTATTACCCTTTGTTTTCCTTCATAAAATATTTTGCAGAAATTGTGGTAGTGATATTTTTCAGCTTATTATTATTATCGAATTCATGTGTTGTAGAAATGGATTCAATTGTTGAGTGATGTATTGTAGTTGTTGTGAGTAGAAGGCTTCTGTTGTGTTGTAGTTCTGATTGGCAGGCAGGCACTTGTAATACCCCATATGAGCATTCGACAAGATGTGTGAGTGTGTTAATACTTCAAGTGAACAAAGATGAGCCAAGGCATGGTGAGGCAGGTATGGCAAGCATATGGTAAGTAAGATAAGTATGATACCATTGGATTGTGTTTGATTTATATTAAAATAATATAGCATAATATTAATAATTATAAGTTACAATTGGGATTATAACTTCCTAGGAGCACCATGGAGGCAATGAACCATAGATGAAAAAATCAGTGAAAAAATGCTGACATTGCAATTTTTTGAGATGCAAACTCCTAAATGAAAAATTGCAGAGAAAAATCAGAAAAAATCGGCAAATATTACATCACGATGGAAAAAATTGGGGGGGCGCAATTTTGACTTTCTTAAAGGCCAAGTTTGGGATTTTTTTTGTCCTTTGTCTTTGCAGCTATTGGGGAATGAAAGGGAAGGCTTTTACCATCATCAACAACTAGATTTAGGAGGGCCAAACCATTGTTCTCATCATCATCAAAGCTTTTCTTATTGGAGAATGGATGTGCTACATCTTGGCTCTTGGATGATGCGTCTAGCCCCCAAAGGGGTTAGATGATGATGGTGTTAGGAGGTAAATATTTCATGATGATGTTCCTTTGGTGGTGCACCCTAAGTTCAAACCTAGGTGGAGCTTCTATTTTGTCATTGTGTTGTTATCATGGTGGTCTTTGCTAGGAGATCTAACATTTTTCCATGGTACAACACTTGTTGGAGCACACCCCCTTTCATTGGCACCCATGTTCATGTTGATTTAATCAGTTTGTGACTATTTAGAGGTTGGACTATGGTTTTATTTGAGCATTAAACTTTGTGCACAATGTTGAGGTTGATTTAACTATTTAACAGTTAATTTAATCCATTTATTTACCTTGGAGGTTAATTGCTTGAGGGCACATCTTGGATGTGCTACATCTTGATCTTGGATGATGGGTCTAGCCCCCTAAAGGGTTAGATGATGATGGTGTTAGGAGGTAGATGTTTCATGATGATGTTGGAGCTTCTTAGTGACTTTGCATGGTGATGTGGTATTGTTTCTATCACTAGGAGGGGTGTTCTAAATGGTCCTCTTTTGATGGATGTGTGGTGGGGGCATACATGATGATCGAATGGGTTAGCATTTATATTGTCCCCTTCTCTTATGATGTTGATGTGGTTAGATGATGGATGTGTTATGGTAGTGCACTTGCCTTGGTGGGATTTCCCTAGGTGATATGACTTGATATTGTAACATTTGTCAAAAATCACCTAGGTCGAATGTGTTTGATGATGTTAGTACACTCGTTGATGTACTTTTTTCTAAGTTTGAGTTAGATGGGGGTGGGGGGGTGTTACATACATCTTTGATGATCAAGCCTGTTTCAAAGGTTTGACGAGGTTTTATCATATTATAGTCCTTTGGTGGTGCACCCTAGGTTCAAACCTAGGTGGAGATTCTATTTTGTCATTTTGTTGTTATCATGGTGGTCTTTGTTAGGAGATCTAACATTTTTCCATGGTATAACACTTGTTGGAGCACACCCCCCTTCATTGGCACACATGTTCATGTTGATTCAATCAAACCGTGACTATTTAGAGGTTGGACTATGGCTTTATTTGAGCATTAACCTTTGTGCACAATGTTGAGGTTGTCCATTTATTTACCTTGGACGTTAATTGCTTGAGGGCACTACTTCACTTGGTGGTTGTTCACACTTGGAGGGTTTTATTTGGAGGAGACTTAAGGTCTTGGATAGAGCGCTCCTCTCTTGGACACAATTTCCAAGGCTTGCATGGTTACTTTATTATTGTTGGAGAGGTTGGCACATTCTCCTAGGGCACACTCTCTCTTGTGCACATGGTTTGGTGGGATTTGTTGATGGTATTGGAAAACAATACATGGTTTTGGCATGAGCATTAATGAGGTCTAACCACACTCCTTTCGAGGGCACACTTCACATGGAGATATTTTATTACTTGTTGGTTGGTTGAGGTAGTTGCATGGCACAGTTTTCTAGGGCACACCTCTCCTAGGTGCTCTCTCATCATTATTGCATGGATATTTCAGCTACAATTGTCATCTTTTAACCTTCATTGTAGTGCCCTCACCTCTTTGACTTGACATGTATATTTTGAGAAGCGTGTGGCATACTTGGAAGGCCACACATGGCACATTTATGCATTAACTTGGTCTTCTTACTATATTTGTGCATATTCTTGGAGGGTGCACTTGTGGAGACACTTCTTGCTATTTATGGAGGTATATGTTTTATTATTTCATGGAGTTTTGGCATGGTCAAAACCCTAATTCGCCCTTATCTCCTTGGATTCGTCTTGTTGGAGATGGTCCACTTGTTATTTTAGGGTTTGACCACTTCCTTTCTTGTGGAGTGCTCTATCTACTTGGCACCTTCCACATTCATCCATGGAGTTGGTTTCCTTGGGATTCACACATGTGGATTGGTTACATGCATTTTGTGGACCACTTGCTATTTTTGGAGGTTGGTTATTGAGCATTCTCGTAAGAGGAATATTTTATTGTTTTACCTCTCATGCACCTTGGAGGGTACACTTTGTGAGATTTTCTAGGTGGACCCTTGAGCACATCATCCTAAGTTGAAAATTATTTAATTATATTTTGCATGCATCCATTCTTGGAGGGTGAATTCTTTGTGGACCTTTTCCATGTTGACATAGTTATCATGACTATTTTTAGTAGTACACCCTCCCTTGGAGACTTTTAATGTGATCTCTTTCCTATTTTTGGATGAGGGCAAGTTCTCCTTGAGAGGCTTGTGTCCATATATTGAGACATGGTCAACCATGGATTGAGGAGAGACCTAACTACTCCAATTTTATATTATTTCTTTGACTTGTCATGGAGTTAGTAAGTAGGTAATAATGCTTTATTGTATGAGAGAAAAGACTCCACTTTCTCTCCATCGTAATGGTTGTTGAGACTTTGGGGGATTGAGGAGCTCTCCCCTTAAACTTCATTTGTTCATCATATGCTTGGAGCTTGAATGGAGAATTGGAGGTACAATATCATGTCAGGCTTTCGTTGTGCACTATATTTTCATATGTTGATTTTTGTATTAGGAAACCCTTGTAGCATGTTGCAAATTGCCTTGTAATGAACTATGCTTCATTTGGATAGAGTAATGTGAGGATGTTATCCCTCTTATTGATATTGTTGTTGTGTTTACCTTTCATCTAATAACCCCAATTTTTGCTAGATTAACATAATTTTACTTTCATAAAAATGCTTAAGAATGGTACCTTTAGCCTTCCAAGGTAGTTTTCCGCTTTAAATTTCAGCAAGCTAGCGCTGATTTGTGGCATGCATAGCAGCCCTTATTGCCTACATTTCCATGCACTCACCCTCTTTGGTCTATGCTTCCTTGACTCCATTTGCCTAAGGTGTGATTAGGCACTTGGTCTTGGGGTTTCTAATTTCATATTTCCTTCTCAAACCACTCATTATTCCACATATACTACATCCATTCATTTTGTTTAGGTTAAATCTTCAATAAATCACCTCGTGCCTCCACTCTATAGCCTTAGCAATCCTATCCTTAGGAAAGCCGCCCTTATGTTGGAGAACAACCAACCAAAAGTGAGAGGAAGAGCTATTGTGGTGACAGTGGGTAGCATTTTTGAGTTGCACGGGACTAGCCCCTTGATGCTTGGGTGTGCTAGATTTTGTTGTAACAAGCAATAAGGTTGATCAAGAGAGCTTAATGAAAATTTCCTTCTTGATGGAAAAGAAAACTACTCCAAGTGCCTATAGAAATAAATAGCAAAAAAGAGAGAACACAAATTTGTCCATTCATAACCGAGAAAGGAAACATTAATGAGCAAAATGGAAGAAAAAAACCTAAATGTATACATTTTCATTGGCATTCATAATTCCTATTTGTAGATAGAACATAAAATAGTACTAAACGAATCCATAACTCTACCCATCAAAATAAAAGCCTACTAACAGAAAAAGACTTTCAAAAAAAAAGAGAATAAATTTCTGATTTCTCAAAAAGAGAGCAGCAAACCAGCAAGCAAAAAAGAACTCAGCAGGGCTTTTGGGCAGATTTATCACTGGATGATGATCTCGATCTTGATGCATCACCTAAGTAGCCAAGTAGTTGAGAATTAAGCCATGATGTTTCCATTAGACATTTTGGCATTTATGATTCTGTTTCCAGAATCCTTAAAAAATATATTATGGATTACAAACATTGTATAATGTCCAATTTTTAGTTTGGCAAGGACAAAACATTATGTTTATGCATGAAGGAGATTCATGTTATAAATTGTATTTTATAGTTTTCTTGCTTTATATTTGAATCAAATTATGAATTTGCTAGATAGATGATAAATTTTACTTGAAAAAATTTCTTCCCATTTCTGGAAACTGCATCTTGATGTATCCTAAGAAGTGCACCCCAAGTTTATGATACTTCTTGGACGCTTGGCATACTTGTTGTTGACCCTTTTCCTGGTGTTTAATAGTTGGGGACGCATAGCCTTAAAGTAGACATAAGTTCAGAACTCTTGAGCTAACGACAACCATGGCGTCTGTTGCGACAGTTCGCATCTTTTGTCACCAATCAAAGAATGAGAACAGAGTACAATTCCACTGCAAGGAGAGACCCCAGGATATAGACCCCAACAGTAAGAGACCTTACCATAGCCATGTTTTTCGTTCCAAAGAATATAGCATGGTATAACATATGATATCATAGCCAACGGGGCCTTTGTTCACTAATGAGGTCCATCCAGCAGGGTTATATTCTCGCTGTGGTCTACCCCACCCTTCTGGTGTGTCTAAAAGGGTCAGAGGCCAGGTGCAAGTCCATAGTGATGGCAGAATAAATACCCTCAAACCTGACATCTAAGCTAAAAGCTAAAAGAAGTCTATCCAACCTCGTTGTGTGTTTTTAGATACAAGTTCCAAAAACAACAACAACAATAATAATACTGCTTTAACAAAGCGATGTTAAAAGCGACTCTGATTTTCCCAAAAATTCGACTGCCTTCCATCAGATCTGATCTAAGAAAAAACATTGAAATTGGTGGTTTAAAAAAAGAAAGACATACAAGGTTGTGATATTCTGCAAGCCTAGCCATGGTAGTGCTTTCCCCACCGGGAATTATTAACCCCACAAGCCCTTCCAGCTGCTCAGGCTTTTTCACTAAAACGCCCTTCACTCCAAGTTTCCCCAGTGCTGTATATAAACCACCAAACAACATCAAACACAATTCATTCAAACACTGCCATGTTTGCCATTCTTGCCCATTTTTTTTTTCTCTAGTTCACGAAAAAAATTAAATAAATATGCTTACCAGCCAAGTGTTCATGGAAAGAGCCCTGGAGGGCAAGCACGCCCACCGACATCTCCTCCTCTTCAGTTGTTCTGTAATGATCTGATTCCAATGCTACAAATGCATATAATTTTCACATTTCACAGTCCATACATATATTACTAGATTTCTCATTAAAAATTTGGCATGAAACCACAGCTTTTTCAATCCAATGTAGGGTATGGTTGGTAATTTTATGGTACACGTTAGATGTTTATCCCATGCATGGGACTTTTTTTTGTAATCTTTGATGTGGAAATTGTACCCATGGAAGAATGAGTTGATGTGGAAATTGTACCAACGAAGGAATGAGTCCTTCATTTGATTATATGGGAGATGTTGAATCATTATCAATAGGATAATTATATTAGCAAAAAATTATTTTTTTTATTTATTTTTTGTGTGATTTTTTTAGGGTTAGTTTAGGTTGAGGTAGCCTTAATGTTAATGTTGGATGGAAGAACGATCTGCCCATGAGTGGGATGTTGTCACCAGAATTGTGCGAGACTCAGTTGAGCTTGAACGCCTCATAGGACAATTTAATTCTCCCACAAATGGCTCCCATCCTCAACACCTCCCCATGAGATTTGAACCAGTTAGTAAAAGTGGTTGATTTACCTCAATAGATGTTATTTTACATCTTTCCAAGTTAATAAAATAATGCATATTAACCACCTTTACTGATATGTGGTTGTGTTAAGTTATTTTATTATCTCAAATTATAATATATTTCACAAAAATTTCTTTTAATTTATAAACTTAAGACAATAATAGCAAATCTATTTGAGGTGAGCTCTCTGATTTTATTCACTGTATTGAAATGATTATAGATTAGTTTGTTCCATCTTTACTACAACGTGCTTTTTTAATGTTATTGAAACTGAGGGTAGAAAGGATATAATTGGGTAACCTTGTACATATTTATATAAATTGTTCCTTCCAAACATTTCTTCACAAGGTATCCCAAGTTAGTCTTTCTACTTGTAGGACCATCCAGAACCCTTCTTAGTGGATTATGATTTGAGTTGCAAAGTATAAGGACAAACATGCAAACACAAGTGCCCCCTGATGTAAACCTAACAACCCTAAGCTTATTCATATCGCTTTTAGTATGCATTTTTCAAAAAAAGTTTGTGAGAAAATGAGCGAAGAGAAAACAGAAAATAATCAATTTGCATAACTTACATCCTTCTATGGTGATGCTTGTGTAATATAAAATTCAAGTTGGAGGAGGTGTCCATATCGAAACATATGGAAAGCAACGCATACACAGGCAAGGAAATTGAAATTGAAAATACATAGAAGGGAAAGCGGAGACGGAAAGGAAGATCTTACCTGGTAGCCAAACAGTATTGTTAGATGTGTTGCTCATTCTCACTCTTACTCTAGAAACATTTTTCTCCTACTTCAATCCGCGTCTAATCACTCTACATGTGTAGTTGCTTCAGATATATGATTTCATGTTGTTGGAAAAATGTGCAGAAGCGTATGCAGCCTGCAAATATATAAAATTTCATGCATGGTGTTGGAAAATTTGACATCGAAAGAAGCGTTACAATAGCACGACAGCCACTGTGACATTACGTTTAGAGCATTGGGGATTACTAAGTCGTGCAAAGCATGGTTCAAATGCCATAAAAGAGGGTGGCCATAATTTTGTTACAGTATCCATAAACGCGAACCAAACGTGGCATCGACATCCAACACAACGAGCCAAGGGTTAATTGAAACCCAGCATTACCATGGAAGCCTTAATTGAAACGTCAACATTACCAATCCAAAATTACCACGCCTGTCGTGGCACGCTTCACATCCACGAAAAGGTGGCTAAATTGAAACGACTACCCCAATATGACACGTATGATCCATAGTTGTATGAAAGATATGCCAAAAGGTTAGATTAAACGTGGCATGTGAAGGAATTGTAAATATCTAAGGAGGAACTATAAATACCTAATTAATGTTAATCACACTTACTAATGACTAATGGACAACTTTTAACATGCAAAGGAAGTTATTGTACATAATCTAAACCTTTCATTTATGAGGATGATGAGAATATTCGAATTCTATTATTTTTAATCCACATAAAACATATGTATCATTAAAAATCTATTTAATCTAGTTATTTCCCATAGATATATCCTATTGGCATGAATATACACCATAACACAGTGATTAATATTATATAAATTAAGATATAAATTATTGAATTTAAAAATATCTAAATTAAATGATATTTAATATGAATTTATACAACATTAATTATTATTAATTATTATTGGTGTATATTGTTTGTCCTAATAAACCAAATAAGTTACTAAATATAATAATAATTTGTTGATGTAAAATAAATTTAAAATGTAATATTATTTAATAAAAATATATAAAAAATAATAATAATTAAATAATAATAGACAAAGAAGTCATAAAATAAAATATAATATATATAAAAAGAGCATGAATCTCTCAATTAAATCTAAAAAGAGAGCAATGTAATGAATGAAGAAAGCATGAATCTCTCAATTAAATCTAATAAGAGAGCAATGTAATGAATGTAGTTTTTTAATGTATTGATTATTTAAAAAAATATTTGCACTTTAAAGATTTGATCTCCTTACGCTTTATGGATTTGAAATTTTTTATCTCCTTACGTTGAATCTATATTAATATAAAGAGAAGTAAAGAACTTTGCAACTATAAATTTTCCATATTAATATAAAGAGAAGTAAAGAACTTTGCAACTATAAATTTTTAAATATTTAATAATATTAAAATAAAATAAAAGAAAATTAAATTATATATTAGTAATATAATTTTTGATATAATTTTTTATCTTCTTAAGTTGAATCTATATTAATATAAAGAAAAGTAAAGAACTTTGCATATATTAATATTAAGAGAAGTAAAAAACTTTGCAACTATAAATTTTTAAATATTTAATAATATTAACATAAAATAAAAGAAAAAAAAATTATATATTAGTAGTATAATTTTTGATATAATTTTTTATCTCCTTACGTTGAATCTATATTAATATAAAGAGAAGTAAAGAACTTTGCATATATTAATATTAAGAGAAGTAAAGAACTTTGCAACTATAATTTTTTAAATATTTAATAATATTAAAATAAAATAAAATTATATATTAGTAATATTTTTTTTTAAATAAAAAGGTGGATCTTTGTATTATATCATCAGTTTACAATTGTAAGTTGCTTGGCAGCCACTTGTTCTGTCATAGAAGGGAAATCAAGACATGTGGCTCCAAGTGATGATAATTCTATTATGGTTGTGGAATTGTTTGCAAAATTGACAAAAATACTGAAAGTTTCTACTGGAACTTCGTTCCAACTAGCTAACCTAGGGCATGCTACATACAGAGCCGCCATTACTATGCTAGCTATACAACTGTAAAGAAAATTGGATACTGTAACTGACAGAAAATAGAGTCTGGGGTAGGCCGCTTCAAACCAAAGGGGAACCTGGGCATCCATTAGAAGTGAAGGCCACGACATACTTCTACTTGCAAGTGGGGCAGCTTGCAGACCTTGGGGCGTCTAAGAAGGCCTCAAAGAGAAAATCCAAGTGCTGGTTGATGATCTGTTGTCCTTGCGCCTGCTCGTCCTGCCGTTGCCTGATATCAAAAAGGAGTTCAAGGTGCTCCTCGGCTAGATAATGTATGTTCTCTCCATCTTCTGGAACTTGCCAACTTGGAGGGATCTCCTCCTCTACAATACAACCACCTTCCCACCGGCGAGGTTGAAAGTCGGGGACGGAGGCGGAGGGAGACTCTCTCTTAAGCTCCAGGCTTGGGCCTGGCTGAGAAGAAGAGGGTGGCCCTGCATGCTGAAGAGGAGGTGGAGCCTCCCCTTTATCCAAATTGAGGCTCGGAAGGATCTATGTTCGTGAACCGGTGGTCGTTAAGAGAAGAGGCAGCGGTTGAGAATGCATGGTGGGGGACGGGGTCTCCTCCTTTGGAGTGCACAAGGAGGCCTGGGTATTTGGAGACAAGATTCCCAAATTTGGGGTGGGCATGGTGGACTAAGTGTTGCTGGTGTGAGTGCAGGGACGACTGAAGTGAGCAATCGGAGCTCGTTGGGAGGCAGTGAGTCTCTTGTCATGGGTGTAGGCATTTTTATTTTTGCCTGCTCGTCTGGGTTTGCCTCTTTTCCGTGACATGGTGGAGAAAAGCACAGGGGGGGTGAAAGGGCAATGGTGGTCTGGGTAGACGCGGAGAACATGCAGAGAGCAAATGGATAAGTCGGGAGGGCTGAGAGACACAGTGTTGGAGTGATAACTAGAAATGAGCAGGAGAATGAGCGCGCCATGGTTGATTTTAACGTCGCTGAGGGCAATTGAAACCTCTCCCATCGCCATTAAAGGCTGACAGGACTGGTTCAAGCTCTTGGTACCTGCAAACTGGCTGGAACGCACATCCGGGTGCTTGCCCAGGTGCATTAAGTTGAATGCCTTAAAAATTCGCTGCATGGGGAGTTATATTCTCGGGGGTGGCGGCCTGGGGCAATAAATTTCTTCGCCAGCTGTCCCACCTAGGTGTCCTCCCACTTTCGCCTCGTGTCACCCCATCTGGGTGATTTAAGTTTACATTTTAATTATATATATTAATAATAATTATATTTATATTAAAATAATGTTGCGGTCAAATTGTTTAGAAGATAATACAAAATATAAGAAAGTTTGTAGTTAAAAGATTTAACGAAACTCCTTTACAAGATCTTCTCTTTTCTACTTTTGTGTACACTAGCAACATTGTAGCAAACACACCCTTATAGTGAAGAACTCATGATTGATTCTCCTTAGTAGTAAGGTGGATCGCAAAAATGGAGACCTAGCCAATGCATTCTAAAGGCAACATTAACACCCAAGTATGAAATCTTATTGAATTGGGTTAGCACCTATGTACAGTTCATGAAGGAGCATGCGATCGTCGGTAAGCTTTTAGGCATTTGGCCAACTTTGAGAGATATGATCGCTTGGATCAACTCTCACTGGAAACTTGCTAGTCACTTTGAACTCAAACTCAGATCAAAGGGTTTTTTTACTGCAATTTTTCAAGATCAAAAGGATAGGGAAAATATTTTTGAAAATGGACCATACTTCTTTCGTTCAGCGGGCTTGCACCTTCGCTACTAGACAGAGAAATTTAATCCTGACAAAGAAGATTTCACCTATGCTCCAGTCTGGGTTTGCCTCTACTCCCTCTTGCAAGAATACTAGGACGAAGAAATCATGGAAGGCATAGACAACACGTTGGGCACCTATGTCAAATATGTCAAAGCAACCAAGCAATGTTGTTATATCACCTATCCTCGAATCTGCATATACATTAATGTTTTTGTCCCCATTCCTGAATCTATATGTCTAAGTTATCAAGACCATGACTAGATTCAAACCCTCGACTATGAGTTTATCCCCTTTTGTTGTAGTCGTTGTCGTGAGGACGACCATCTCTTTCGATATTTCCCCTTGGTCAACCCCCCCCAAAGTCTCCAAACCCAACCCTGAAAAAGACGAGGAGGGATTCACCAAAATCGTCTCCAAGCGTAGATTTGGTAAAGATATCATCCCCTCATGACCCTCTGGATCCCCCAAAACCCTTGATCTCAAAAATAGCTTCGAAATTCTCAGCTTTGTATCTCCAGACCCTCCCCTTGCCTCTAGTGAGAATCCCTCCTTCAGCAATCCCAAAAGCCAAAAATCCCCTGATCCCTCTCCAAATCCTGAAGATCCCAAGAAACTTAAAACCTTTGCTTCCCCTTCGGATATGCTCCCCCTAGAAGATGTTTTTGTGGCTTTTGAGGGCAAGGACAGACTAGACCTAAAACCAGATGAAATGGAGTTGCATGGCATTGATATGTAAGGAATTGTAGATGAGGTTTGTAGGCAAGATATGCAATCCATACCACCAAAAAATATTCAACTAGTTCACAGAGCCCTACACAATAGGAAAAAGGACCCTTTAGGGACTTCCTCCTCACCTGGGTATAATCTGACTCTAGGCATCCAAGCCAACAAGCTAAAGCCTAAGAAAAATCCCAAAGAGGAAAAGAGACGAGGTCGTAAATCAAACTTGCAACTCTTGGAGGAAATAGGTGACATCATGGTCAATTTAGGGCATAATGCATTGATTACAAACTCATTCCAACCCTCTCCAAGTTTCCAATGAAAGTTATCTCATGGAATATCAAAGGCGTGAGTGGTAAGAGAAAGCACAGGCTCTTACGAAGCAAGTTACATTCAAAATCACCGGACATTGCTCTCCTGCAAAAAACAAAATGCTCTGGCATTGTACTGGCTAATATTCTTTCAAGAAACTGGAAAAATGGTTTACCCATGGCTATAGAATCTACAGGAATGGTAGGCGGCCTTGCCATCCTTTGGAACCATGTGTTGATCGTTTTTTTATGTCAAGGGAAAATGACCAACATTTGAGAGAAAAAACTTTATAGAGGTGGGGATCAAGAAAGACTCTCCTCATTTTTATAGAGGTGGTTCTCCTCTCTTGATATACTGGAAGATTCTTTGTATGGATGTAGATGAATGCAATGGGTGAGTGTTAAAGAGAAAACCCCAAAATATCTTCCAACAAAGCTCTCATTTAGCAGATTCATTCATTAAACACATCATATTATTCATGGAAATAAAAGTGAATAAATATACTTTGCAAGATGAAAAAATATGGGCAGTTCATCAAAGAACTTTAGATGATCACTTCATTACAACTAAAAAATGATTTTGATGGACAATACATTTGAATCTCATGCTTTAGACTCAAAGTCTGAAAAATTACTAATGTAATGCCCAAAATAATTCTTTGTGGGAGAAAATAATAGTAATATCCCAAACGAAATAAGCTTAAAAATGTTTGAAACAAGAGGGTTGAAACAACCTCAACAAGATTTCAATGACAAATACATATTGCATCTACTTTTTACAAGCAAAGATTTTGCTCCTCTGGATATGAAATGCCATGGGGAATGTACAAAATAATATTGAGAGAGTTGAGAAGAAATGAATATGAAGGAGAAAGTCAAGAAGACTGATTCACGAATATTTGGAAAGGCAAAAAATCTGCTTCTAGCAAAAAGACCTCTATAGCAAACTCTTTAACAACCCATTGCCAACCTCTTGAATCTGCCTCCTTTTATCTTTTGTAATATCTTCTTCATATTCTTGAAACTAATTTTCAGTTAGGGTTAGGATTTTTTTCCCCCCCTTGTGAGCTTAGATATACATGCCATCAATTGGGACCCACTTTAGAAGCTCAAGAATTTCTTTAAATAAATCAATTAATTTGTTTTTAAGCCCAAAAATAGTCCCAAATGTAATTTAATTTTTAGGGCCTAATAAATGATATTACAGCCATTGCAACCACTTCTAATGTGTTCATTATCTTGTTATCTTTCCAACGAGCTCTCGTTTGCTCAAATTAAACATCGAGATAAAAAGCTATGAGCTCCAGAAGATGGATACTCAACCACCGTTGATCTATCCTTGTGAAATCCGGGCCTTTGATTTGAAAATTCGACTTTCTTTATACCACATGCATTGTGGAAGGGCTCTCATGACATTTGTATAAAGAAATTTTGTCCCCATCTTATTTTTGAATGAAGTAGAGAGAGCCATAGAATTTTGCGTAGCTTGTGCACCAAGTATATTTTGACCGCCACATCATCATGCCAAGTCGTCGAGTCATCTTTGTCCATCAATGTGTCACCCAGGGATAGGTCCATCTCACTATCATGTGTCATTGAGAGGTGTCCCAAAATAAAGAGAAGTAAACTTAGGATAGGAAATAGTATTTAAATGAAATAGTATTAAAAAAATTAAAAGAAAGGTTTGCAGAGTTAAGGTAAAGGAGGTAAGTGAGGAGATAAAACTCGGTAAAAATGACTAATTATGAAGTGCAAAAAGGGAAATGGAAAGTGCAATGAAGGTAAAGGAGGTAGGTGAGGAGACAAAACTCGGTAAAAATGACTAAGTATGAGATGCAAAAAGGGAAATGGAAAGTGCAATATGGTGATTGTGGGACTCCCAATGACTAAGTATGAGGTGAAAAAAGGGAAATGGAAAGTGCAATATGGTGATTGTGGGACTCCCACAATGATAGAATAGACTAACTGTAAAAGTGAGTAAAAAATAAGATAATTCATGCTAGTGATAAGTCATAAGTCATGCGGAAAAGGGAAATGGCAAGTGCAATATGGTGATTGTGGGACTCCCAATGACTAAGTATGAGGTGCAAAAAGGGAAATGGAAAGTGCAATATGGTGATTGTGGGATTCCCACAATGATAGAATAGACTAAGTGTGAAAGTGAGTAAAAAATAAGATAAGTCATGCCGAGAATAAGTCATAAGTCATGCGTGTTGTGGGAGAATAAACTAAGTATAAGACTCGGTAAAGAAATAATATTAAAAAATTAAAAGAAAGGCGACTAAGTGAAAAAATAATATTAAAAAATTAAAAGCAAGGTTGGCGGAGCTACGGGAATGCAAAGGTAAAGGATGTATGCAAGGAAATAAAAATCAGTAAAAATGACTAAGTATGAGTTGCAAAAAGGGAAATGGAAAGTGCAATATGGTGATTGTGGAGGTAGGTGAGGAGATAAAACTTGGTAAAAATGACTAAGAACGAGGTGCAAAAAGCGAAATGGAAAGTGCAATATGGCAATTACGAGACTCCCACAATGATAGAATAGACTAAGTGTAAAAGTGACTAAAAAATAAGTTAAGTCATGCGGGTGATAAGCCATAACTCATGCAGGTTGTAGGAGGAGAGGTCAAGGGATGGCTAAAGGAGGGTCTCCCGCATTCGCATTCAAAAGTGAAAAATATACTAAGCAATTTTCTTCTTTTAGTATCTTTAGTTTTCTTCTCTTTTTGTTCAAAAGAGAAACCATCTCTGTTAGCCTTTCATGATGAAGAACTGGAGAACCAAAGATGATTGGAAACTTCTTGGGTCTTCATGATCAACAGTTGAAAATTATTTGGAACTTTCCAAGTTGGACCCCAAAAAAAAAAATTGGTCTCTATTTGATGGGTGAAAACACATCAACACCCTCATACTATCGTCATAGACAACTTTTTCTACACAAATTGTAGTATAGCAGCTAGATTTAGACCAATTGGAGCAAAATCATCGGGGTTCATCACTAATGTTTATGGACCCCAACAACGAAAATCTCAAATTCCTCCCCCAACTTCATCACATTTCTAATCTTATCGAACAACATTTCTAGATAATTGAGGGAGATTTTAACCTCATTTCCTCCCTAGAAGAAAAGAGAGGTGGCATAAGGCGTCTTGACACCGAATGTGTAGCCTTCAATGATCTCATCAAGGACAAGAAACTCATTGATATAGAGACCAGCAATAGTCTCTTCACTTGGAATAAGCACATAGGAGGATCCCAATAGGTTGCATGCAGGCTAGATAGGTTCCTGGTCTTTGGATCGTTGATGCTCTTGGGGACGCATATGGATGTTACTATCCTTCCTGCAATAGATTCATACCATTGAACCATTTGCATCATCCTAGATCTCCAAAGCAAGCCCCTTAAAAGACCCTTCAGGTTTGAAAATTTGTGTCCCTCCCATCTTGACTTTGATAGAGGTTCCCTTATGTATTGCTTCCAACAACGACTCAAAAGTATTAGACAACGACTCAAACTATGGAATAAATCGGTCTTTGGAAACATCTTTCAAGCCCAAAGACATTTGGAATCCGGAATGGAATATCTCCAACAATATATCATCCTCCGTGGTCGAATGACGGATCTTACTCATCAGGAAAAGGTGTTTTTTTCTCATATTGAAGAGAGAGAAAATCAAGAGGAAATCTTGTGGAAGAAAAAGTCACAAGTTCAATGGCTTAAGGAGGGTGAACGAAATTCTAAATTCTTTTCTTTGTTCCATGGTCCAACGACATCACTCTAGCCACATCACCCACATTACCTCCACTCAAGATAACAAGCTTACTTCTCATAATGATATTGAACACGAGTTAATCTCATTTTTTCAGGATTTGCTTACTGAACCTCAACTAGACAGATCCGTTGCCATCCATTCTATCACCAAAACGTCCCTTGTTTGATCTCGGTTGAACAAAATGTTAGCCTTATGCACCCCATTTCTCTTGAAGAGGTGGAAGCTACCACCCTCAGTTTAGCCCCTCATAATTCCCTTGGACTAGATGGCTTCACTTCATACTTCTTTCATCATTGTTGGCAAGTGATCAAGCTTTATGTATGGGCTCTTATGGAAGAATCGCAAAGGATTTTCGGTGTCCTTCTTTCCCTAAATGCTACCTTCCTCGCTCTTGTCCCTAAATAAGAAAAGGTGTATGACCCCAATAAATTTCACCCTATAGTCTTATGTAATGTTATCTATAAAATAATCTCCAAGGTTATATCTTTGCACCTTAAACCCCTGTTACCTCACGTGGTTTCTCTTGAACAATCCAGCTATGTGGAGGGTCATCAAATTCTAGATAGTATCATTCTCGCACATGGATTTGTGCATTCTCTAAAAACTACCAAATCCCCTAGAATGCTAATAAAACTAGACTTGTCAAAAGAAATCGACCAACTCGACTGGCAATACATCAGTGAGGTTCTTTTGGCCTTTGGTTTCCACCCTAATTAAGTTAAATGGATCATGGCCCTCATCTCCTCTGCTTTTTTCTCTCTCTTGATTAATGGTGCTCCCTCTTCCCCTTTTTGCCCCTTTAGAGGAACCAGGCAAGGTGATCCCCTCTCCTCCTTTTTATTTGTTCTTGTGGCTGAAGGGCTGGATTGTAGCCTCAAAGAGGCTATATCTTCTCAAAACCTCCAAGGCCTTAAGTTGCATCACTCTGATTCTCCCCTTTCTCACAATCAATTTGTTGATGATACCATGTTAATGGGAGTCCCCCTTGCAAAAGAAGCAAGAACCTTTAAGTGTGTACTCGATGACTTCATGGAAGCCTTAGGTACATTGATCAATCATCTCAAGTCCCATATCTTCTTCTTCAATATGCTTCTTTATGTCCAGCTCCATATCTCCTATATTCTTGGTTTTTCAAGGAGTTCACTTCCATCCAAATACCTTGGAGTTCCCTTGCTAGCCTCGATGACACACAACAAATCCTAGCAAGATTTACTTTCTCATCTTAACAAAAAGATTTCCAGTTGGACCTTCCGCCCCCTCGACATTATTGGTCGTCTTATTCAGCTCAAATTTGTCCTCTAGTTGATCCCTTTGTATATCTTCTCTGCTTTGGCTTCCCCTAAACAAATCCTCAAAGTGGTTAAAGCAATCCAAAGGAATTTTTTTATGGCAGGGTGCTCAATCGTCAAAGAAATGGGCATTGGTTACATGGAATACTCTCTGTATTCCAAAAATAAAGGGGGATTAGGGATAAGAGATCATGAGTTCTTGAGCAACACCTTGGGAGCAAAAACCTGGTGGCGTTGGATACAAAACAAGGGGGAATTATGGAGCAACCTATGGAAAAAGAAACACGTTGACCACATAACCACCTCTAAGCTTATCCAAATGTTAGAAATGCAATTCAGATCCCTTATATGGAATGCAACTTGGAAAAAAAAATCCTTGATTCAGATGCACAACTTTTGAGAGATCCAAGATGGTTGCTTTACCATTTTCTTGGAAGACTCCTAGCAACAACTTCCCTCCCTATTGTCCAACCCAAGTTTTCCCTCTCTCAAGGTCTCCCTTCAAGCAACTCAAGGCAAGCAAGTTCGTCACTCTTGGCTTCCTAAATCGAGCACTTCTAAATGGAATTCCTGGCACCTAGATCCAGATCACATCCCTCTCCAGGATTGCCCCTCCTTATCCTCCCCACTCTTAGATCTAAATAATAGGAAAATAAAATTATAAGTTAAGATGGGGACATCGTCTAGCAGGATGCTTCACACTTCAATAATCTTACTACCTAGTTTCTCATCATCATGTTATTCCCTCGAAAGATATTTGGCAAAAATGTGGAAGTGGAATGCCTGGCCCAAGGTGGCGACATTTCTTTGGCTGGTTGCTCGCAAAAAAATTCTCACTTGGGACCATCTCCTTCATCGAGAGTTTATTGGCTTGGGTCTTTCTGTGATGTGCCTTCAGGAAGTTGAATCTTTAGAACACCTTCTCAACTCTTGCTCATTCAACAACTTTCTATGGGACCAAGGAGGCATCTCCTTCCACCAAACTTATCATATCAAAGATTCTATCTGGTCGTCTGTATCCTCTTGGCACATCGGTTGCTTTAAGAACCCCATCCTAAATCGTATCTGGCAACTTTGCCCAGGGTTTGTTTTATGGGAAAATTGGAAAGAAATAAATCGACGAATATTCAAAGACAAGTCCTCCCAACCTTCCCTTATTTGTAACAAGATCAAGTTGGACATACATGAAACTATTCTCAAAGAAAATTGGGATCCTGAAGATATTAAGTGCAATGATAAAGAAAAACCTCTTCTTTCCCTTTGGCTTCCTTCTCCTCTTTCAATCTCCCCATCACCCTCTCTTTGCTCCCCTCTTCCCTCATTTCCATCTACNCACAAGGATTTATGAAGCTGAATTTTGATGGTGTGTCAAAAGACAACCCTAGACCTACCGGTTATGGAGGGGTCTTTTGGGATGACAAAGGAAGAATCCTTAGTATATATTATGGTCACATTGGCATTAGTTCCAACAATGGAGCAGAACTCTGGGCGCTTCTTGAAGGACTACACATAGCTAATACCCATTGTTTCACTAAGCTCATTGTTGAGGGGGACTCAAAAATCATCATCCACATGTTATCAAAACTCCAAATTGGATCCCCTCTCTCCAGAGTTTCCATCAACTGGTGTTTTGAAGCTCTCTTGCATCTCCTTCTCTTAGCCATCCCTCTCATTTTGTCTCTTGGTCCCTCTCATGTCATACGCGACACCATCAAAGTTGTTGACCATATTACTAGTGAAATATTTTATAACCCCTCCTTGACTGTAGATTGTGGATGGGATGAACTTTCTTCTTCCCCCCTCAAGTAGTGTTGCCACTCTTTAGCTCACATAGACTTCAACTCCCGGGATGGGGTACCATTTTTCAGAAGTGACATGACATCGTATGCGAGGGTGGCGATCAGGGATGTCTCATCTTATGTACATCTCCCATGCGCCGAGGAAAAGGGTTGTTATGGATTTTATTAGAGTTTTGAATGGGAAGAAGATGGATCGCATGAACATGGCTCTCCTCGCACGATGCCAAATTAATTTGCTCCTCATGGAAATACAGGGCATTGATACTGTTGAACTCTCCACTTTTGCTGGTATGATGGCTTTGGTAATGTTAAATTTGTAGATGGATCAAGGTTCATCTTTGAAATTTTTTTGTATTAAGTCTATGTTCTAGTATACTCTAATTTTCTATTGGTATTCTGACCCTATCACTGTCAAGCGAGTTTCTTCTCCCCTCCCTCGTGTCATTATGGCTCCTCGAGGGAGGCGCTCTAGACTCTCCTCTGCTTATCGCTCGCATGCTACCATTGAGGTTGGAAAGTTTTATCATGAGTTCATCCCATAGGAGGATAAGGCTTTTACGTTCACTGTGGAAGAAAAAGTGAATCTGGTTAAGGCATACAAGGAAGTTGAGGAAGTAGAGAATTAGGTGAGAAGCATTATCCCTAATTTGGGTTGCACCAAAATGAGGAACTCTAAATTTTTCATAACTCTTGAACTCTATTGGCACACCAAAACCATGGTGGCTTTAGGAATTTTTGATAAGGATAAAGATTTTAGACAACTCGAGTAGCGGATGGAAACCTTCAGGAACATAATAGTTAGCTCATCTTAATGGTATGTTGGATTGCAAAGCACCATGGTGGCTCCTTCCCACTTCCTTTTGTAGGTCATCTGTATGTTGGGTCTTCTTCAGCTACTGGAAACATGGCGGATGCCAGCCCGACGGCTCCTGATCAGGTGCCTCCTTCTAATGGCTAATATGATGTCCAGATATTTTAGTCAAGCTCTGTCTATGTTCTTTTTTTCTATTTAGGCTATTAGTATTTTCCTAGTTGTTTATCTGGACTGATGGTTATCTAGGCTTCTAGTTCTCAGACTGTTTACCTTCATACTTTGGCCTAGTTTTCCTTATAGGGCAAGCTCTCAAACTTGGTATCTTATTCTTTTGAGGGATTGTCTGAATATCTTTTGGTATCTGAAGTACCATAGAAAACTATGTAAATATTGTTAATATATAAATAAAGAACCTACTTACAAAAAATAGTTAAAATATTTAAACAATTTCTCAAAATTTCAACA
>JASDQU010099865.1:70325-81441 GCA_032191745.1 Picea mariana
AGTCGTTTGGCAATGGCTTCCAAGCCCCTTCTCCCATTTCGCCAGGTGGGGACGAGATTGATAGGCAAGACATCAATAAGGTTAAAAGATTTAAAGAGATCTCTATATAGATTAAACCCGGATCCTGATAAGGATGCAGATCCCCAATGTTCATCCGATGAGAGGGTGATGTTGAGGTCGCCTCCCAGGATAAGATTAGGGAGGGCGAGGATGCCACTATTAGCTAGTTGGGTCCAAAAAAATGGTCGATCAAGGCAAGGGCCGTATACATTTAAAAGAGCCAACTCCTGGTTGGAAGCAAAACATCTGCCAATACACAAAATGCCTCCACAGGTTAAGAAGGAAGTTAGGTCGTATAGCGCTGGATCCCAAGCCACCAGCATGCCTCCTGAGTTACCGATAGAACTTAATGTGGCTGAGACCCAAAGGGGACGGAGACGATGTAGGAAATCTCTGGCAGAGTGATCAGCAGAAAGAGTTTCTTGTAGAAATATAACATCTGACTTGGTGTGTTCCAGAAGACCTCGGAAGGAAGCAGCCTTGAGGGTCCCCCCGATCCCTCGTATATTCAGAGAGAGCATTATCATTACGTGGAGCGTGCAATGGCCTTCAATGCTCTAAGGGCCTTCCCGTCATGTGTTTGATCTCCCGAGACTGTATGATGTGTAACCGAGCCATCCTTCCTTTTTCTAGCGCTCCTCGTCTGAAGAGGGGAAAGCTCGATCCCCAGACCTCTCGACCAAGCAAAAGATTTAGTTTGAGAAACAGAGTGTGTGATTGTAGACGGTCCCGCTTCATTGGAAGGAGCTATGATCTCTTTGCCTCGAAATAGAGGAATCTGTGTGGCAATGTCCGGGGTAAACAGGGCTGAAGAATAGGTACTCAGCGCATCCAAGAGAGGAGTATCGTCCTCCACTGATTGATTGTACCCAGGCAGGAGAGATTGGTCAACAAGGGCTACAGGGAAAGGGGACGGTCCATCCTGTGGAGACGGCGAAGAGGATGGGGTTAAAGACGCAGGTAGAGGGGGGGAAGTAGTCAAGGAGGAGGGAAGTGTATAGTCGCGGGAAGAAGCTGGGAGAGTAGGTCGGGGTTGGTCGGCTTCGGAGGTGGGGGGTTTAGGATGTGAAGAAGGAGCTAGCCAGGCAAAGTTATTGACGCAAATCTTTTCAGGGTTCATGAGAGTTTTGTATAGTGTGGGGCAGAGGTGAGCGAGTTTGGGCAGGGAGTCCGACTGTTCAGGTGGGGGCGACGTGCAAGGGTCTGGGGGAACGTCTAAAAAAACTAGAGAGGGGTCGGCAGACTGATAGGCTGGAGGGTTTAGAGACAAATCGTCTGAATCATCCAGGAGAGTATTAATAGTCTTACCAGGACACGATCGGCGGAGGTGACCAGTCTCTCGGCAAAGGTTGCATCTGAATGGTATTTCGAGGTAGTCCAGCTTCTGAAGGATCTTCCTCCCTCGCCAATCAATCTCGAGAGTTTCCGGAATACCTGTAGAAATGTCGATCTCGACCAGCACCCTGCCCAAGAGTCTTGATGATCCCGAAAGAGAGGGAGAGTCGAGAGAAATACACTTCCCTAAGGAGTTCCCAATCGCTCTGAAGGCTTCCTCATTCCAAAAATGGAGTGGAAGACCCGGGAGCAGCACCCACAGATGTCTTAGCTGGAAGAAGTCAGTGTCTGGGTGGAAAGCCAAGCACCAACGTTTGAGCATCAAACTGCTGCCTCCAAAGATCCATAAGGAAGAAAGGAGCTTCGAGGCGTCTTCAGGCGATCTGCAGGTAAAACATAGCCATCCTTTTTTGAGATAAAGAACTTCCGGATAGTAACCAAAAAACAGAGACCAGTTGAGCTTAATCCAGTCCTCCAAGGGGGGAGAGCTCAGACTTTTGTAAGATATGCGACCAACCAGAGAATAGGTGGACATTTTACACAGATGCTCAAGCCCCACTCCATCGCCCAGCATTAAGTGCCTAGTTTTTTTATTTGCTTTCCAAACCTTGCGTCCAGTGGAGGCATCTCGGTGGGGAGAAGGCTGAGCTAGTTGGATCACAGGATGGGTAGGTCTGTGTGGAGCGGGGAGAGACCTGTTAGAAGCCAAAGGAGCGTTCGAAGGAATGCTCGGAGAGGGCACTCTAGACGGTGAGGGGAGTCTTTTACTAGCAGAGAGCTCCGGAGTAGAGGTAACAAAATTTGAAAAAGTTTTGGAGGGAAGAGTCGATGAACTATGTACCATAGAATCTATATGGTCCAATAATCCCTCCTGGTTCCAAATGAGGTCGTCGGTAGTAAGTAAGGGAAAACCGGGCAGGGAAGCCATATGAAGCCACAGGGGGACCACAATGACCCACTGTATCAGAACTGAGGGAGGGGACAAAGTCAGGGGAAGCTGTAGAAAATCAAGAACGGTCAGTTGGCAAGAAGTCACGGGATACCATTCCCAGTCAGAACAGAGAGGCAAGGAGAAGGCAGTGGCCGACAGTCTGTAAGGCGGGTCGAAGAAAAAACAGGAAACGAAAGAGACTGGGACCAATAAACGATAAAGTGTGAGATCAATGATCGAGGCGAAGCGTGATCAGTGGTCTAGCCTTGTGCTGTTGGAGATTCAGAGTATTGGGGTCTGGTTCGCCTCTCATTTCCTTAACATAGTGGGCATCACAACTTTTAACATGGTTAAACTTAAATATAAGTTTTATTTTTATATTACAAATTTTGAGTGTTAACCTTAAATATAAGTTCGAGCATTTTACAATGTATAATCTAAATGTTTTATGAAATTAAGTTTTTTTAAGATCATTCAAAATAATGTGAAGGGATATTGGTTATTATACCTACCGCTTGCGGTGGTATATAGTATTGGATATGCTATTGATCGTCTATTAGCCGGGGTTTGACTAAAATAATTTTGAGCATTTTTAAAGGTATAACATTACAATTTGATTTTTTTAATTATTTTAAAACATTCTTCTAAATTGTGATTAGTTGTTCAAATGCATCTCTTATTGCCGCGGCTGTGGAAGGATCTTCAACGGCTACAGAAGGATCTTCAACGTCCTTTAATGAGATGAGGCTCAACGTCCTTTAATGAGATGACGCTTGCCTGCCATATTCAACAAATGAATTTGTTATTCATCTCGACACATGCGGTGGATTCAATATAACTATTGTTTTATTTTATTAGACCTGCATAGCGGCAGGTATACGCTGCCATGCAACCTTGTTTCAAAATGTTATCACCTAAATTAATTCCATTTATCTATGTACAAATGGAATATGTCAACATAATGTCAAACTATTAATTAATTTACGAGTGAGATAAAATGTGAATACATTCAATTTTTTTTTTTGTTAATTTATGTTTTTCTGGTTTTTAAAGAAAAATTTTCATTGCTATTCATTCATTTATGTGAAAGTATGATTGGACTATAATATTTAAAGATGATGTTCCATGGTCAAAGTTCCCATCAATTAAATTGCCAATCAAATTCCTATTAAATTTGATTTTTTTTAAACAAAAATACTGATTGAATTATACACTTCTTAACTTACTCCATTAATTTATGTTATGGTTTATATTTTTCCTTTAAACACAAAGATTAGTAACAATTCAATCATACTAGTGCATATTCAATTTTAGATTTTTTTTGTTATTTATAGTTTATATTTTTCTGTATAAACATAAAGGTTAATGATGATTCATTCATATTAGTGTGTATATACTTTGATTTTTTTTTTCTTTTTTCCTTTGTTTATACACACAAGACTTGGTGTGTGGACGTTCATCATCATCATCATCATCATCATCATCATCATCATATATATATATATATATATATATATATATATAAAATTTGTCATTATTAACATAATAACTATGATCCATTTTAATTTTGTATTTATTAAGTATTGAGAGGAATTGAAAATAAATTAAGATGTATCTCAATTGGATCTAGTTTGAGTGGTTGGGAGAAATGATGATTTTTTTTCTCTGATCGCTACCGCTATAACTTCCAGGCATACCCATGCGGTCCCATGCATGGTACACACAACTTTGCAAGGTTCGAACCAACGACGTCACAAAAAATGCCCTAATAGTGCACTGTATCAACAACTGATCTACATCTTCTGGATGAATGATTGTTATTCTTCCCAGCGAAATTCAATTTTGAAAGAGGAAAGTACCTAATGGGTTTCTCTAGGATATATATTTCATGGGAAAAAATGAAGTTTAAGATGGATCTATTATGATGGTTTGTTGTGTTATTTTATTTTATTTTATTTTTAATTTTATTATTACGATTTACTTAAAATAATTTTATTACTATGGTTTTTTTTTAATTTTTAATTTTTATGGATCTCAATTTTTAATGGGAAAAAAATGAAGACTTGAACTTAATGGGGTTTAAAAAAGTGAGTTTAAAATGGATCTATGATGGTTTGTTGTGTTATTTTATTTTTTAATTTTTTTTAACAAAACCTGGAAGATATTATATTAATCAAAAAAGAGTTTGTGGCCAAAGCATGCGAGGGAGTACAAAATATTCAAAAATTGCTCGTAGGCGAGGCCAAAATTGCTTGATTAATGATAACCCAGTCCTATCTATCCTGCTAACTTTATGATCTCTACTGGAGATATTTACATACCAAAATTTGGTAGTGTCTATTCTAAAAAAGATGCCCAATATACATATGTATTTGAAAAACATTAATTACCCGGCTAGAAATGATCTAGAGGGTCCTTCTCTTCTTCATCTATGCCACGAGCAAGTATTTCTAGGCCCAAAATGGGCCTTTCAACTGGAGGTGAGGAGCCACTGGTGGAGGGATCTGCTTTAGTTACCATGGGAATCGGTGTTGCCTACTCCTGTAAGTGTTCAACTTGAGACCGAATGGAATCAACCTCATCGTACTACTGTCTCATGGTTGCCCAATGTTGACTGAGAGTATCTAGTATGAAAGAGACAAGAGTGGAGAGTCCCTGAAAGGGAATTTGGAGCTGTAGAAGAGATTGCCAAAGTTCTTCATTTTCTTCCATCTATTCCTGTGGCTTGAAACGACCTCAAGGCATTTGAATCAAAATTATCAAAGAGTTGATACAAAGTTCGTTGGAGGGGACCGAAACCTAACCGTAATTCCTCGTGCCAAGTTTCCAAGTCTACTTATTGATGATGGTTGAATTCCACACTAGATATTTCTCTCACCAATTGGAGCTGGGAGAACCGTTGGACCAAATACGACAAGTTCCACCTATAATCGTCTGAGAGCCCCCAGGGCCAAAGCCTTTTCTTGAAATCTGGGGTGATAGGTCCAAATTCGCTTAAAGCCAGCTATGCCTTGCTAGTCATGTGCTCAAATATTTGAGAACAAAACTATGTCTTTCTGCCAGAACCTTTGCATCCCTAGGATCAAGGCAGTCCACATGCCACCAAACAACAACAACACCCAATTTCTCCTTGCCCTAAGAAATTTTGATGGATCATTCCTCTGTAGGCTTGGCATATGAAAAGAACATAAATGAGGATGGCGAGCACACTCTGTGAAACCTACAAATTGTCATAATGGCGGGCCGCTAACAATGTTGTCCTAACAATCCTCTGAATTTTGAATCCATCCTGTCAACTAAACCCCACATGCACTGGGGTCTTTCCCGCATAACTAAATTGTTGAATGCCCTGTACTTTATTCCACTACGACCATGTGAAGAATGCGCCTGGGTGATATCAGGATGAGGGTGGTTGTAAATCTCATGTGCAATGAGGGGATATGATGGTGACTTAACATGTGATTTCCTGCCCAAATGCGCCACCTAGATGCGATGCATTGATTATGAAGTGACCTTCATTAATTAAGGAATTGATGGGTGGGATAATCTCCCACAATCCTAATAGTCTCTTTTGGTTTCAAGATGGCCAAATTGGCTTGAGAGTCTACCAAGCTATTAATTTCTTTCGTGATATGACAGAATGAAACTTGAGGTATATCCCTTAGAACATATCTTATTTTTTTGACAATATTGCTCAAGTGTGCATGAGTCATGACATCATTTAATATAATATCTATAGGTGCAACCACACGTTCGAACACTACCTTAAGGTGTCCCCATAAATCCAGTTAAGTGGCCCTCATTGAAATCGACAAGACACATTTTATTTTTTTTAATTTTTTTTATTATGATTTATTCTTTTTTTTTTTAATTTCTATAAATTTCAATTTCTTTTTAATTTAATTTATTAACATTATATTATGTTACACATCTTATCCATACTAAAATTATAAATACACTTCATACAAAAGAAAGTTAGATTGTGCCACACAACTTCCACACATAACAACAAAATTTAAGTAATACTCCAAAAGTGAATTTAAAAATTACCCATCAATAAACATAAACATAGCCCTAGATTAAAACTTAGAATAGAAGTAAAAATATTCCTAATAAAAGGACTTATTTTTCAGAGTAAGAAATTCTTTATCAAAATGGAAATATATTATATTTTACAAAATTCAAAATGCTACATATTATATTAACTTTGTTCATTAGTATGCAAATGGAATATGTCAAAATAATGCCAAATGGTGAGTCAAAGTTAAAATGTGGACAAACTTTATCTTTTTGGCAAGTTTATCTTCCTTTTTTTTTAATTTTTAATTTTTTTTATTATTTATTTTTATTTTTATGTTTTAATTGAGTGTAAAATTTCTACTAAAATTGGAGAAACAATTTAATGGAAAAATGGTTGAGTTTGTATACTTTTAACTTACTACATTGATTTATGTTATGGTTTTTCTATTTTTTTCCCTTTCAACACAAGGCTAGTGATGGTTTATTCATTCATTTTTTATTTTTATTTTTATTTTTCTCTTTTTTCTTTATTCAAAATTATATATATATCCTTTTTTGGTATAATTTTTTTGTATCATTACTAATATAACGATTATATATAATTGTTATGTAACTAGTACAGATTTGGATTTGTTAAGCATTGAGAAAAAACAACCCTCTGTGCCTCAGCAGGTAAATGTTAAATATAGTAACAACATATGACTACAACAACCAAATTTCTAAAATTTCATTTTTTTTTCCTGATATTACTCCAATATTTCATTTTTTAAATGTTACACGTGAATTTCATAACTTTTGTTGATTGATTTATTTTGTCAACTTTTGTCTAGGGTGACCGTGTCCGAGTTTCACCCGCTACATCTGTCCAGGGTGACCGTGGAAAGTCATCCGCAATGCCTCATCAGGTAAATGTTAAATACAATAACAACTTATGACTACAACAATTAAATTTCTAAAATTTTGTAATTGTTTTTCTGATATTACTGCAATATTTCATTTTTTTTAATGTTACAGGTGAATTTCATAAATTTTGTTGATTGATTTTTTGTGTCAACATCTGTCCAAGGTGACCATGTCTGAAAATCACCCTTTACATCTGTCCAGGGTGACCGTGGAAAGGCACCCACAGTGCCTCACCAGGTAAATGTTAAATACAGTAACAACTTATGACTACAACAACTAAATTTCTCAATTGTTAAAGTTCATCTCATTAATTTTATTCATCAGTGTATTGTGGCATGGTCAACGTGGGAAGGCTCCCACAGAGGATATTGATGAGGATGAAATATTTTATTCGACTGACCTAATGACAACTGTAACGAAGGCCTTGAAGAAGGCTAACATAGAATATCTAGGTTTGATTAGCAAAAGACCCCTGACACAGGAGGACAGGGCAAGAATTGTAGAGCTACAAAATACAATAACTAATTTTGGGATAAGTGGCATCTTCACATATTTTTATTAGCTATGACAATTTCATATCCGTTTTTTAGTTTTATATTTTGTATATGATCTAATAAAGAAAAATTTTCCATTTGTAGGAGTTTTTAAACCCCGTGCATGGGGAACCTGTCGATCCTACAACTGCTATAGGTAGCAGTGATGGTCCAATGCAAAAAAAAAGTCGACATAGAAGTGAGGATTTTTTAGTCTCCCCAGGTTCCCCTCAAATCCATTGATGAGCGAAATGATTTTGACCAGCATGACATGCCAGAGCATGATGAACCGGAGCATGATGAGCCAGAGCCCGGGACTCCACATTATGACTCCAGAGAAGAACATAGTGTAGATGGACAAGATACTATTCTACATGGAGCAGAACGAATTAAAAGCACCGGATCACTAGATGTCAGCTTTTTGGTGGATGACGCATGTGTTCCGATCAAGATTCAGAAGATTGCAGGTAATTGTCCCATTAATTGATTCATTTTTTTCATGAAAATGAAATGGACATTTGTTGAGATTATTATAAATTAATGGATAAAATGTTTCTGCAGGAAACAATGTTTTCTATAGAAACTTACATGACAAAGCATTGGAGCTGTTTGGCCCCACCATTCGCACACTGTGGAATGGCCAAGATAGCAAAAAGAAAGACGATTTAATAGATCACATGGTAAACTTGTTCGACAACACTTTCAACAAGAAAGTGGTTACAAAGTTAGCTAGCAAGAATTTAAAATACATCAGGGCCCAGTATAGGGATAAATTGCAAATAGACCTCAAGCACGAGCTCCCTCCCATGGTTCCTAAGAAAGAGTGGAAGGCAATAATAGAGGACGCAAAGGAGAAATTGTTTAACAAACAAGGACGATAACCATGAGCTGGTCAAGCAAGGTACAACACATGTCATATTATCAATGAAATATGAGCATTTATGTTTTTCTTTCCTGTTTTAAGTAACAATTCCGATATCTAATTTTTTTCAAAAATTCCATATGTAGGCTACCAGACACCTCCAAAGCAACAAATGCCAGAGTAGAAAAACTCGGCCAGCATAAACTAGGCCAGGGTGGCTACGAAAAACTAAAAGCCCGAATAGTAAGATTTAAATTATTAACTGTGGTTAATATTTATTTAACAGTAGCGAACAAATATATGTTTTTGTTATTGGTATTTTTAATGGTGTTATGCATTGCAGTTAAATATGTTCGACACTGCTGCCACCGAGGAGGACCTAAATCTTGGTTACAAGCATGGTTTTAAAAGTGTGATTGAATATAGAAAAATCTTGGGCTAGACTCCTATCTCCCCAGCCACGCAGGTAAATCAAATGAATAAGGAAACCGCAGTAGCATGCTTGTAAAGTCTATTAATATTTTATCATATCACCCTTAACTAAGTATTTATGTTTGTTTTCAAGCAACAATGGTACCGCAGTAGTGAATCCAGCGGTATTCAACAAACACAGCGTCATACAAGGGTGCACATGTCCAATGATAGTGTAGGGCAAAGTACCCATTCCGGTATGTATGCTTCAGAATTAGAAATATTTACTGTGATTGTAGATATTTATTTCTTGACTTATACTTACATATTATCTTCTCAAAATTGAAGAGCATGTAGCTCAGGAGGGTGAAATGCGAGAGCAACCAAGTGGACAGGAAATTAACCCACCAACTGTCGCAACTACAGATACAGGTAAAGAGCAATAGTGTAATGTTAATCAAAATAATGAATTAGTTATTTCAATTATATTTCAACATATCAATATGATCATTTTCGTTGTTCCAATTCACGACCCTGAACAAATGCCAGCTAACCCTTCTCAACGACGTACCAGAAGTATTGTACATGAGCGCACACAAACAATATAAGGACAGGGCACACGAAATACAATGTCCTTGGATGATTATGATATCCCAATTGTCAATTTTATGAATGTAAAAAAACAAAAATCAAAGAAAAAATAGATGTAAAAATTCATGTCTTGTATTTGGATCTTTATCGATGTTTATATGTTCATATGTTTTTATGACTATCTTAGTTATGCATGAATGTCTATATGTTTTCTATATAAAGAAAATCATTTGTTGGGTATGGGGAATTGAGAGCGATGTGAGGGGGCGGGGGGAGGGGGGCATATGAGCTTCCACCTTCACGTGGTTGGCCCTGTTCAGTAGAGAATAACCTATTCTCGAAAAAAAGAGAAGCTCATTAAGGTATGCGACAACTTAATTTTTTTCTAGAGTATTTTACATAACTAAATGCATGCTTATTTGCTTATTAATTATTTACTCATATAAAAAATTTGCCTTTTATGATTCATGCAGGTCTTGGTGATGGAAATGCATCTCGTGGAAAACTCTTATCAAGTTGTATGGGATAATGGATTTGGCGAAAGGACAATGAAAAGGTAAGGGTTTTGACGTGTTTTGAAAAGCAGGCTTTATACTAGTAAAAGTTCACAATCCTCATGAATATGTAGATATTGATATATATGCCAAGTTCCATTTGGTGTTTTTATTGTCTAATTTATTTGTTATTGTCAAGTTATTTGTCAAATTTAATGTGTAGATATTGCATATATGCCAAGATACATGTGGTGTTTTTATTGTCTAATTTATTTGTCCAATTTAATGTGTAGGTGGTTGTACAGTACATCGAGTGTACACTCTTTACCTAGCTCAAATTTCAACTATAAATCTAGAACCCTAAAGAGGTATTTTAAATATAATTTTGGTTTACTTGTAGTTTTTTTTATAAAGAAGTATAACTATTTTAGAGAACCCCCATATACAAAGTCTTTATCCATATCCTCATTGTGGAAAATAAATTAGAAAAGATCCCTCACTTCATTCATTTCCATAATCCTAACCTTATTGCTATCCCTAGTCCAAATCCTAGTTCCTATTAAACAATGCATGAAGCTAATCCCAATAATCTAGACCCCTCCTCTCATCCCGCATGTTAGTGCAAGTATTATAAGGCTCCAAAGGACACTACTACAAAATGCTTGTTCTTATAATAATAAGTCACATCCAAATCCTTGTACATAGATGAGAAATCCCTTGATGATCCTAGGGTACACCAATATTTGGACACTTCTCCCCAACGAAAAATAGTCCCTATTCCAAACTCTATTGAAAAACATCCCTCATTACTCATAATGACGAATGAAATTTATTCCCCTCTCTAAGTCTCCTTTTTACTCATAATTGTTAGATCAAAGACCAACTTGCCACTATAATCCTTGACAATTGTAACCAAATTAATCGCATTTTCCATCACTCCTCACCCCTCTCCTTATCATTGGGGCTTTGTACAATA
>JASDQU010099865.1:87903-132349 GCA_032191745.1 Picea mariana
ATGACCATGAACACATTTCAAATGGGATTCAAAAATTTGATGGAAGAAATTATGCATACTGGAGTGATAGAGTGAAACCTTACATAACGGATGTGGGAGTAGACATTTGGTACTCAGTTGTAAATGGTTATGTAATCCCAAATAATTCTCCAACCGATCCAAATGAGAAGAATCTTACGAGTTGTAATTCAAAAGCTAGACATGTTATTCTAGAATCATTGGCACCAACCATTGCTAGCAAAGTGATGGGCTGCAGCACTGCTAAAGAGGTATGGGACAAACTCAAGAGTATCTACGAAGGTGATCCAAAAGTTAAGCAGGTCAAGCTTCAACGACATAGAGAAGAATTTGAAAATTTGAAGATGAATGAAAAGGAAGATATTGCAACCTATTTTCTTAGAGTTGATGAACTTGTTAATGCTATCAGAGGATTAGGTGAAGATCTCGATAAATCCTTGGTTGTACAAAAAGTGTTGAGATCACTTCTCTTAAAGTATGATGCTAAGGTCTCTACCATTGAAGAAACTATGGACTTGACCAAAATGACAATGGATGAATTACATGGGACTCTTATGGCATATGAAATGAGAATAGGTACAGAAAGTGACCAACCAAACAATGAAGCAGCCTTTAAATCCATAAAGAAGACAAAAGACGAGGATAACGACCTTGATGAAGAAATAAAAAATTTTGTAAGAAGGTTCCAGAAGGGAAGTGGAAGATACAAAGGTAAGTCTCCTCTTAAATGCTTTAACTGTGGTAGAATAGGACATATTGTTGAAAACTGCTACTATAAAAAGAGAAGTCTCAACAATAAAAAGAGTTTCTACTCCAAGGATGATGACATCTCCTCAGATGAGAGTGATGAAGAAGATAATGATGGAGGAGAAGTCCTCTTCATAACCCAAGAAACCCAGGATGATGATCATAAGAATTCTAAAGAATAAGAAATCATTTGTGAAGAAGATTCAGATGAAGAAACTAACCTTGATTCTTTTTGGGGATACAAAGACAATGCAGAGAGTGAACAAGAATATGAGAATATTGAAAAATTGAAGCATGTTGAAAATGAAAATATCAAGCTTAGAAACACAAACATAATACTAAAAGGTGAATTGAGTAGTTGTGAAGAAGAGAATTACAACCTTGAAAAGACCATTAATAGCTTGAAGGAACAATTAGAAGATTATGAGAAATTAAAAGAAGAATTGGATCACACAAAAGGGGAGCCATTATTGACAACACAAAAGTTGAAGAAGTTTGAAAAAAGCACTGAAAAATTAGATGAGATCCTTAGCAGTCAAAGATCTCCAAATGACAAGATAGGACTAGGATACAATGACAGTTTGAAGACAACAAAACAAGAAAAGGAAGTTGAAAATGATGAAACCAACACTCCAGAACAAGTTGAACAACAAGATATAAGACTAGAATTATAAAGGAATGAGACATCAAGAAGATCCTCTCCCATCATGTATGAAAGCAATCATTATGAAGGAAACTACAGAAGAATAGATCGTGAACCCAGATGGACCACACCACAAAGAAGATCACTTACACCCAGGTATCAAAATTGCTTTCTTGGACATTGTTATACATGACACAAGACAATCAATTGTAGAATCAATGAAAGAAATAACTATGCAAGCTACATGAATGGTGAAAATAGTAGATATGGAAATTTTCGTAGAACTGTCAACAGAAATTATAATCCATTTGACCCATTAATGGATGAAAATATTGTATGTTACAAGTGCAATAATATTGGTCGCAAAGCAAAATATTGTAGAGAGATGAAGGAAGATAATCGTATGTCAAATGTGTGCATATGAACTACAACATAGAAAAGGAAAGAAATTCCACAAAATGAAAATTTTCGAATAGCATTGGTTGCTAAAGAATGAAAAGAAGAAGATGAATGGTTCATAGACAGTGGGTGCTCATCTCATATGACCAGAGATCAAAGAAAATTTGTCAGCTTGAAGAAAATAGGTGGAAATGTTGCATTTGAAGATGACTTATCTACCAAAATACTTGGAAAAGGAACTGTAAATCTTGGAAGTGAAAATGTAAAAGAAGGAAAAGTCCTATTGGTTGAATATCTGAAGCATAATCTCCTCAGTGTCAGTGAAATATGTGATCAAGGATACACTCTTACGTTTGACTCCCGAAAATGTAAAATCAGAGAAAATAACCCGGAAAGATTGGTTGCAACTGCAACAAGAAGACCGAACAACATATACATCCTAGACATGAAGAAGAGAGAGAAGAAAAAAGCCACACAAAATGATTCCAAGGAAGAAAAAGTCCCAAAGACCAAAAATAAGGATGAAGTATTATTGAGTGCCACATGTTCAGGGGGAGCAACCCCAAAGAAGAGGGTTACCTTTTTCCATTAAACTCAGGGGGAGCAACCCTAACCTTTGCCATTGATTTCAAAGGGGGAGAGAAATTGGGATCATGATGATAGGGGGAGCATGAGTGTTTCCATAAATGACAAAGAGGGAGATTGTTGGAAGATTCGTTGTTGTCATTGATGTCAACCCTAGTCATGGGTTTTGGACCGCAAGATTGATAAAGGTATTTGGATATGAAGGAGAATGCACATGCATATACAACACCCATGGATGGATATTATACATCATGTTGTTTCTGGTGGTATGTGGCATGTCACGTGGATCCTCATGGTTGAGGAGAAATAAATTTTTGAAGATGACAAAGTGAATTGAAGAAGGAAGTACATGTAGGACCTGAAGATAATTAAAGAAAAGAATTACAAAATAAGAAAGTGTCAGGTTGGCACTAATGTTAAAATGAAGTGACATAAATGGTATAAATAAATATCATTATACATTCATTTTTATACAAGTCAAATTTTAGAGGAAATAAGCAGTAAAAGAAGGCCGGATTTCAAGGGAGGATGAAGTCTTTTGGTGATGTGTTCTAAGGTATGTTATTTTCAGGTCATCTTACAATTTTTGCTATAAATTTTTTTCTAGAATGATTCAGATGGTGAAATCGCTATGGTATTGAGAAGACATATCAAGGTATCTCTGGTATAAATTTCAGCTCTTGATTCACTATAATTATGGAGATACACTTTGTGGAAGATAGGGTTTGTGACCAGTCCTGAAGCTAGTCAATAAACAGGTGTTCCGGGTAAAACAATAATAAATTATTCATATATAATCCAACTGAAGTGGGACCAATTCCATTTGAAAGAGTATAGAGTGTAGTTTCTTATGTGCAAGTTTCAGAATCGTATATTAAATATTGCACGCGGGGCATGCTGTACAATTTGGGTCTTCTGAATAGACCATAATTGAATAAAGTCTACCATTCTTTCTATAATCTCTTTTTGGGGAGGATTCAAGGAGTGAAAATTGGAGGAGTTTTAGAGAATACATCGATTAATATTATCTATAGGATTAGAGTACTCCAAGAATTGAAGAATTGCAGAAATTGAAGAAGTCTCAGGAAGCATTATCAGGTTCTATGTGATGATTGGTTGATGGTGATGATTTAATGTAAATTTTTATTATCTCTCATATACTCTTGGGTTCAAGGAAGGGGCAAGGATGGAGATTTCAACTCCCTCTTGATATTGGAGGATTGTATCTTCCTCTTGGAGGTTTATCCCTCCCTTTACATTTGGAAACTGTAGCTACCTTTGGAAGTCATTACTTCCCTTGAACAAAAACTGTTGATTATTTCTCATATATTGTGCATGGTGTATTGTGGTATATTGGTGTAACTCTTATATTTTTGTTCATTGATCATTTGATATAATTGAATGGTTTAAGTATAAGTTGAAAAAGGTTTTTAAATTGTACTTGATACTGATTCACCCCCCTCTCAGTATCAACATCCTAGGCTAGGCAAGGTCAACATGGAAGTCACATTGTTAAGAGGCAAGATTCTCTCCCAGGAGACACTTACGCCCACTACTCACATAGTCTCATTCTGCACATGCATTTCCCACCCAAGTAATATACACCTTCATTGTCACACATTCCATCAGCTACTCAAACTCCCTTGCCTTGGGCTTTAGCAGTAGGCCAAAGAAGAATTCTCATAGCTCTGTAGCAGCTACGGGACCCCCTCCAGGAGATCTCACTTCCTCAACACACTCTCTCACTTGGAGTGAGTTTCTCACAGGCATGACAACCTACCTCTTCAACCACGGGCCTGACAACCCACTTCTCGAGCCAGTCTTTGACTCAGTTCCAGCTAGGTGGGGACAATAGCAACAACATCAACACTCAGTTGACACAAGGATGACGTCAGCAATAAAAAATGGGCATGGGCACCGAAATTGGAAAAAAGCAACGCTAAGACATAGCATGATGCAGGTGATTACCAAGGTGTTGGGTTCCACAGGAGACACAAATCAGCCCACCATTTTCCGATTTTTAGGGTGCGTGACAAGAAAATGCAGGAGTCGATGATGAAGGCCAATGAGTTCAAGTGGAGGATGCAAGAATGGGAAGTGAACCCCCAACATGGTTTTACTCTTAGGTTTTAACTACATGAGCCCAGGTCAACACATGTTTCCCTGGAGTTGCATGAACTCCATTTAACATACGTTCCCTTTCTAGGAACTTAGGACAACACTCAACATGTCCACCTTAACCTTAAGGAATTAATAATAAAATATTATTCCTTTAGAGTTAAGCCTCCTAGCTTAGCCCCTAAGCCAAAATACTTATCCCCCTCCCTTACCCTACCTAGTGGAGCTTATTCCTCCATACTCTTTCTTCATGGTCGATAGGCATGCAACAATGTTTATATTTTATTAATGATCTGCATAATTACATATACAAAATCAAGCTCATGAACTTAATACCTAGGATATTCGACGTAATAAACAAATAAGCCCATAGGTTATAATTGTTTGGCTCACTAGCATACAAAACATGTTACAATTCATAGATACAACTGGGGCTCATCCTTGGGGTACTACACCTTCTCTCTTTTTCGATGGATAAAATGAATCTATAGTAATGGTAGTGTCCAAATGTAATTTTATTTCTTGGTAGAGGGGTCTGTAATGAGAGGGAAGTTCACCTGTCTGCAGGGGAATATTTCCATAACACTAGCTGGGGTGTATCGTTGCAACAATAAAACCAACCCTAGGTTTGTCACCAAAACCCTTAAAACCCCAAGCTCTAAGAGATATCCAAGCCAAGAGGCTGAATACAAAATAATCAATCATCCAAATCCCTGAATATGAGCTCCTATCTCTCTTTTATACTCCCCTTTCACCTTTTCCCCCCTCAAGTGACTTTAATTCCTCTTTAATATCTTCTCATAAAATAACTTTATTAATTTAATGAATCTTTTTACTCCAAAAAGTGATTAATTCTCTTTTATGACTTCTCTCTGCCACTGAAATTCAATTTTCATCATCCCATCATGTATATACTTTTTCCTCGGTTCCAACGAGATATTACACTAATGTATTTCTCCAAGAAACAAACTCCAAATAGTAGCTTTAGTGTAATTAATTAAAATATTCCCAATAATAACCCTATTTTACAGAAATCGTTCGAATGCAACGGAACCAAGAACAAGCTATGCATAAATGATTCCGATGATGAATAATGGGAAATAAACTAAGTTGGGCCTCATACAACTCCCCCAAACCTTCTGGGCTCACTGATGACCTAGTCTCAACCCTCTGACCTGCCTGACTCAAGCCTCCTGCAGTAACTCTAACCGCACAATTAGGGAATCCAAAAATGGGGACATGATAGTTGTCCCAACTCACTAGCATGTCTCACTTTCTAACATAAATTTTCTCAAATGGGATCATATTTAAAGATTCTTGATACCCATTTTTGTAAGAAAACTCTACCAAGTGAAGGTATTCTTCCCATTTTTATGGTTTGTCCATCACATACATCCTAGGCATATATTTTATCACTTGATTTATCCTCTCTTTTTGTCCATCTGTCTCAGGGTGATATGTTTTGCTAAAGTTTAGAGTGGTTCCAAATCCATTTAATATCCCTTTACAAAAGTTTGATGTGAACTTGGAATCTTTGTTAGACACAATTGTCTTAGGTACACCATGTAGCTTAGGAATATCTCTCATGTATATTTTAGCAATGTTGGTTGCCTTCTGCACTGAATTCACTGGAATAAAATGGGTCACTTTAGTAAGCTTGTCCACCACTACCATAACATAATCATTTTTCTTAGTAGTCCTAGGTATCTTATTAATGAAATCCATGGTCACAACTTCACACTTCCACTCAGAAATGGACAAAGGCTGTAGAAAACTAGTTGGATGTCTCAGCTCAACCTTGACCTTTTGACATTCAAGGCATCTAGCAATAAAATCAACAACCTTATTTTTCATACTTGGCCAATAGTATTTCTTTTTGACCACTGTTAATGTATTTTTGTAGCCTAGATGTCCCTCATAAGGAACTTTATGCATCTCCGACAATAACAAATATTTCAACTCCTGAACATTTGGCACACAAATAATGTTCCTATATGTGAGGATTCCATCCTCTTTTAGCTCATAACCTTAAAATTTCTGTTGTGACATACCTTGTTGTAAATTCACCTTTATGTGCGCATAGTGCCGATCTGATTTTGAAACCTCTAAAATTCTATCACACAAATCTGATTTCTACATGCTAATGGATGTAGCATGCATTTATTACACCCTCCTACTGAGTGTGTCAGCCACATTGTTCTCTTTTCCTCTAATATGATTTATGTCAAAGTCATACTCACTAAGGAATTCTAACCACCTGCTTTGTCTAGAATTTAAATTTGGTTGTACAAACAGATACGTCAAACCACTACGATTTGTTCTCAGCGCAAATATTTTACCCATGAGATAGTTCCACCACATCTTCAAGGCATTCACTATGTCTACCAATTCTAAATCACGAGCAACATAGAGCCTTTCATGCTCTTTTAACTTTCTTGATTCATAGAATATCACATGCCCATTCTTACTAAGGACTCCAACAATCCATTCCTTGCATGCATCTGTGCACACTATGAAGTCTTCATTTGAATCATCAATTCTCAAAATTGGTGCATTTTCCAGCAAACTCTTCAAGTGCTGAAAACTCCTTACATAGTCTGGAGTCCATTGAGATAGTGCACTTTTATTTTGCAAGGATATGATTGGAATCATTTCATTTGATTGGATATGATTGGATGATATATAACATGCATTTCTAATGAATTCAATCACATAACTCAGAGTTACTACTACCATACAGACTCAACTGGAATTAATAGTAATTCAAACATGCAACAGAATACATGATAACATTTAAGAATCACAGTCATGCATAACATATAAATTAAGCATGGAAATGATACTTATATTTTAACTGGATTAAAACCACCATCTATGTGCATACCTTCCACGAACCTTCCATCCTTAGACTGTGCTACTCATCACCCTTAGCATTAGGTCACACTCAAGTTGGGACTAAACTCCACCGGGCAAGGCATTCCTAGGCTAGGCAAGGTCAATAGGGAAGACACACTGTTAAGAGGAAGGATTCTCTCCTAGGAGCCACTTACGCCCACTTCCCACAGAATCTCATTCCCCACATGCCTATCCCACCCTTGGAKTATACACCTTCACTATCACAAATTACATCAACTGCTCAACCTCCCTTTCCTTGGGCTTCAACACAGACAATACAATAATTCTCAGAGATTCGTAGCAGCTACGAGAACCCCCTCTAGGAGATCTCACTCTCTCAACACACTCTCTCACCTGGAGATATTTGCTCGTAGGCCTAACAACTCACCTCTTCAATTATGGGCCTGGCAACCTGCTTCTCCAGCCAATCTTCAACTCTGTTCTAGCCAGGTGAAGACATCAACAACAACATCAACACTCAGTTGAAAAAAGGATGATGGAAGCAACATAAAATGGGTATGGGCACCGAAAAATGACAATATCCAATGCTAAGACACAACATGATGCAGGCGATTACCAAGGTGTTGGGTTCCATAAGAGACACAAATCAACCCACCATTTTCTGGTTTTCAGGGTGCATGAAAAGAGAATGCAAGAGTCGATGATGAAGGCCAACGAGTTTAGGAGGAGGATGAAAGAATTGGAAGTGAATGGTTTGACTCTTGGGTTTTAACTGCATGAGCCCATGTCGACACCTATCTCCTTGGAGCTGCATGCACTTCATTTAGCATACGCTCCCTTTCCAGAAAATTAAGAAAACACTCAACATGTCCATCTTAGCCTTCAAGAATTAATAACAAAATATTATTCCTTTAGAGGTAAGCCTCCTAGATTATTCCCTAAGCCCAAATACTTATCCCCCTCCCTTACCTTACGTAGTGGATCTTAGTCCCCCATACTCTTTATTTGTGGTAAGTCTACACGTAATGATGTTTATATTTTATTAATGATATTCATAATTACATATAAAAAATTAGGCTCGTGGCCTTAATACCTAGGCTCTCCGGCCTAATAAACACATAAACCCGTAGCTTATAATTGTTTGGCTCACCAGCCTACAAAACATGTTACAATTCATAGATACAACTAGGGATCATCCTTGGGATATTACAATTCCCTCCCCTTATTTTTGCATTGTCCTTAGTGCAACTTATTTACATATTATCAAAAAGATTTTCAACATCTTCAAAAAGATGCAGATATTCTTCCTGCATAGCATCCTCATGCTCCCATGTCGTGTCCTCAGAACTGTAACTGGTCCACTGGACCTTTACTAGCCTTATGGCTCGATTTCAAAGTTGTTTTCTCTTCCAGTCCAATATGAACACCGGATGCACTTGCAAGACTCCTTCTTGCTCCACTTGAATCACATTCCAATCAATAACATGATTAACATCAGGTATATATTTCTTAAGAAATGAAACATGAAACACATTATGTACAGTCATGGATGAAGGCAATGCAAGCATATATGCAACTGGTCCAATCCTTTCTAGGATTTCAAATGGTCCACAATATCTAGTTGCTAACTTGGAACAGTTTCCCAACTTCAGGGAACTTCTGTTGTCTTTCACTTTTAAGAAAACATGATCACCCACTTTAAACTCCCTGTGGGTTTTATTCTTATCAACATAACTTTTCTGCCTGTCTTGGGAAACCTTTAAATTATGCTTAATATTCAGAATTTTATCTTCCATTTCCTTAAGAAACTCTGGCCCAACTATTTCTCTATTAGCTGGGTTATCCCAGCTTACTGGGGGTGTTGCACTTTATTCCATAAAATGATTCAAATGGGCTCATCTTCAGTGATGCTTGATACCCATTGTTGTAGGCAAAGTCTACTAAGTGTAGGTAGTTTTCCCATTTAGATGGTTTTCCCATAACATACATCCTTAGAATGTATTCTATCACTTGGTTCACCCTCTCTGTCTGCCCATCAGACTTAGGATGATAAGCAGTGTCAAAGTTCAGATTAATCCCGAACCCTTTGAATAACCCCTTCCAGAACTTGGAGGTAAATTTTGGGTCTCTGTCAGACACAATTGTCTTTGGGATACCGTGCAATTGTGCTACTTCCCTCATATAGAGATCAACAACATTAGCTGCCTTGTGAGTGGTATTCAATGGAATAAAATGGGCAACTTTTGTAAGCTTATCTACCACCACCATGATGGAATCATGCTGCTTGTTTTTTCTAGGTAATCCTGTGATGAAATCCACTGTCACAACTTCCCACTTCCACTCAGGAATGGGCAATTGTTGTAGAAGCCCTGTTGGGTGCCTATGCTCAGCCTTGACCTTCTGACCCTCCATACATATGGAAATGTATTATGCAATATCCTTCTTCATACCTGGACAAAAGTAATAGCTCTTGATTGCTTCCACTATTTTCTAATATCCAGGGTGCCCAACATAAGGCACATTATGCATTTCCTTCAAGACCATAATTATAAATTCCCGGGAATTAGGTACATAAATTCTATTTTTGTACAGGAGTGTCCCATCGGTTTCCAATTTATAATCTTCCACTTTCTGTAGCATCTCACTTTGCTGTATCTTTGCTACCAATTCCATGTACTGCAAATCTACATTTGTAGCTTCTAAAATTCTTCCTTTAATATCGGTTTGATACATGTTAATGGTTGTAGCATGTAGTTCATGTACTCTCCTGCTAAGTGAATTAGCCACTTTGTTCTCCTTTCCTTTGATATGATTGATATCAAAGTCATACTCACAAAGGAATTCCAACCAGCTACTTTGCCTAGCATTCAAGGTTGGCTGATCAAACAAATACTTCAAACCATTATGGTCTATCCTCAGTTCAAACTACCTTCCCATGAGGTAGTGCCTCCATTTCTTCAGAGCATGCATTATGGATGCCAACTCCAAATCATGAGTGGCATAATTCTTTTCATGCTCTTTCAATTTTCTGGATTCATAACATATGAAAAATCCATTGTGGCCGAGGACTCCTCCCAGTCCTTCTTTGCATGCATATGTACACACTACAAAATATTCATTCGGATCTGCAATCCTCTGGATTGGAGCACTGGTTAACAATTGCTTCAATTGCTAGAAGCTTCTCTCACATTCTTATGTCCATTGAAATTTCTTCTCCTTCATTTGCAAGGAAGTGATGGGGTGAGCTATCCTTGAGAACCCTACAATGAACCTTCTGTAATAGCCAGTTGGACCCATAAAGAATATGACTTCTATTACATTCTTCAATGTTGACCATTCTCTAATGGCTTCTATATTCTTAGGATCCACAACTATCCCATCTTTTGAAATGATATGCCCCAAATAATGGGTCTACTTTTGATAGAATGAGCACTTGCTCAATTTGGAATATAGTTGGTGCTCTCTTAGCACTTGAAACACCATCCTTAGATGTTTTTCATGCTCTTACTCCGAATTGGAATACACCAGGATGCCATCCAAAAAGACTATGACAAACTTGTCTAGATATTCTCTGAATACACCATTCATTAAACACATGAAAACAGTGGGTGCATTTGACAACCCAAATGGTACCATTGTGAATTCATAATGACCATAACTTGTTCTAAAGGAGGTCTTGTTGATGCATTCATCCTTTATCTTTACTTGGTGGTAACTTGACCTGAGATCTATTTTTGAAAATATCTTGGAATCCTTTAATTGATCAAAGAGGTCATCGATCCTTGGCAAAGGATACTTGTTCTTATTGGTCACTTTGTTTAACTGTATGAAATCGATGCACAATATCAATGTCCCATCCTTATTCTTCATGAATAGGACCGGTCACCCCAAGGTGACACACTTGGGCATATATATCCCTTCTTCAGAAGTTCTTCAAGCTGCAATTGCAATTCTTTCATCTCTGGTGTACTCATTTTGTAAGGAGTTTTAGACACTGGAGCTACTCCAGGCATTAGGTTAATAATATTTTAATAATGGTACCTCCTTGAATACATATTCATAATATTTTAATACTGCATGGTCTTCAATAGTTGACACCTTATCCTTAGGTTCCCCTTCCATACCAGCTACAATTATTTGACAACCCTTCTTGTAGAACTTTTTCAGCTGCATTGTTGATATTTCTTTGACAACAATGATTTCCTTCCTTATCCAGGCAAGTGAATTCCTTGCTACGACAGTCTAAGATGTCATGGTGTTGGTCCAACCAATCCATCCAAATTAGACAGTCATAGGAACCTAAAGGTAATATGTTCAATTCATCCTTTGTGCTCAGTCCATTCATGTTCACTGGACAGGATTTAACTAACTCAAAAACCTTTCTCTTGGCTCCTGTATCCAGCTACACTAACCAAGATTTTCCATGCTTGCTTCTTGGTAAATGAAAACTTTCCACCACTCTAGGATCTATATAACTATGACTATCTCCTGAATCAATTAAAATAGTAATGACATGGTTATTGATCATACCTTCCACTTCAATCATATGATATTGAAACTCAACTTTCTTGTTTTCCAGGGCTGCATAGATCCTTGGTATTCTACTACCCATTTCCTAAATTGTTTCTGCCTACTGAACATTGTCGACATCTCTCACTTTGTCATTTTTGTGGGGGCAATCCATGTACCTATGATCTCCTTTACAACCCCAACATTCCCTAGGTGGTTGTCTTGGCATTTTCCCACCTATTTCAACCTTCTTGGGCTCTCTAAAAGATGGCTGTCCATGAGGACTATTTCTGAAAAAGGGTGGCTTAGTTCCCTTCTTCCTATGATCCATCTTGAATTTCTTCTTGTCTTCCCAAGCCTTTTGGAAAGCGAGATTTTCTTCTTGATGCTCATATATGCATTTTTCTCTTCTTATGGTTTATTCCATAGTTTTAGGATCGTCATAATGGATCTTGTCACTAATGGAAGATGGAAGTCCACTCATATACCTTTGAATTTTGACAGTTTCATCCTTGTTGAGAGGAACACACTTCAACAATTCCAAAAACCTTCGTTCATATTCATCAATGGAAATGCTACCCAACTTGAGTTCAAATAACTTTTTCATCTTTCTATCATAGTATCTCTTAGTCAAGTATTTATTTTTGAAATAATTATTGAATTCCTCCCAAGTAACATTTTTCTCTTTGATGTGTTGCACCTGCACAAGTTGATCCCACCACATGGATTCCTTTACTTTCAGTTGATACATTGCAATTATTCCTTCTGCATGAGAGGAATAATTATGCAGTTGGAAATATTTCCTCATGCCAAGAATCCATGTGTTAGCATCCTCCTCCTTCTGTTGTTCTCCATCAAACGTAGGAGGTTTAATCTTGTTCATTTCACCCTTCAGTTCATCCACTCCAGATCTCCTGTGTTTTTTGGTAGGAGATGGAATTGAACTACTATGTGCCCTCCTCTTGGAGTGTCCTTGGGAGTGATGATGGTGTATACCAACACTCCTTGATTTTCTCCTCTCATTATGGAACCTGTGAATTTCTGATTTACTGGAGTCACTCCGCTTATCCAATTTCCTTTCTATCCTTTCCAGGATCCGTATCAACTTTATATTGAATTTGCCCTGCTGATCCCTGGCTTTCATGAGCTTTCTGCTATTTTCTCGGTGATGCTAAACATCTTTCTGCAATCTTTCAATGAGATTCATCATGTTTCCCTCCTTATCTATCTCTTCTCCATGCCCATGGAGTTCGATCCTTCAACCCCCACATGGACATCCATTCCTCTTGCTTCATTCTCTGAACTGAAAAAATTCTGTGCCTCCTCCATTTCCTTGTGCTAAGCATCAATTCTATGTGGTTCTGACAATCGTTGACTCTGCAACACATTGTGTAATCAACTGAAATTTTTCAGGCCATCATTCCTTAACAAATTCCACTGTATCCATAAACCAATCTAATTCAAGAAAGCATTCAAAATTCATTCTCTGCGATTCTCGATAAACCAAGAATCCCCGCAGATCCTTTCGTTTTGAAACAGATTTTTGGGCACTACTCCCCTTCTCTTTTCCCCCAACCCATGTGACCACGAGCCATGGCGAAGCGTTATATCTATAGGCACTTACTTGAGACCGTGGGCCTACGAATTCAGAAATCTTCCAAGGACAATACAACAACTCTTGGAGTTCCTAACTAACGAACTCACGAAATGGCGTGGATCAATAATCCACGACTACTTGGCATCCAACAGTTGATACCCACTATGGAGCTTCTACCATTGGAGCTTCGGGACTTTGGAGCTTTGGAGCTTCGGGTTCCGAAATTTTTCACGCTTGCCTCCTTGAAATCTCTCGAATTCTGAATTTTTGGGCTTCTTTACCCCCCAGGTCCACATAGTACATGTTGTTCCAGACTTTATACTTAAGGCTTGAAAGTATAAAGTCTAGGCATTTGAAAATAAATAGGGTCTATGATATAAAGAAAGGAAAAACAACTCTTAGGGGAAAATAAGCTATGGCTGATTTTTGAGTTGTCTTTGTCTAGTTTCCAATTGTTCCTAGATGCTAATGTCCTGCTCAATGACTGCCCATGAATGTTCAAGTTCAACCCGAGTGGTAGCAGTTTTTAAAATGGTGTTAAAAAGAGTTAAAGTGATACTGGTCTGATCTGTGAGCCCGGGTTCGATATTGGGTTGTCTCATAACAGGTACAGTCATGGAGGAAGAAGAGTTTTAAAGATTTGTTGTTTTTTAGGTTGCTGATTCTATTTTAGATTATGTAAGAAAAATTCCCAAATTTTGAATTAATAGTATAACAAAATCAAAGGTCGTTTCCCATATCTAAGTTAAACTAAAAATCATGCATGAAATGAAAGAAAACATAAAGCTGTGGAACAATGTGAGACATCAAACAAGGAAGAATCTCACTTTGTGAAATAATACGAAAATAGACAAGAAAAACTTTAATGAAGCATAAGATATAGAAATCTAAGTAATTTAGAGGTCTTGTACCTGTTGATAGCCGAGACAGAGGAAAAAATGTAAATGATTAGATGACTAAAATAATCGATCACCATAGTAGAGGTTGTACTAAATTGCAGTTAAGCATTCATCAAAGATATATATGAAATGATGTTAAATATGAAATAACAGAGGAACACATAACTCAAACTTGAAGGGATCTGGAGTCTTTGATTTGTATTTGTATTAATTATGAAAAATGAAAAATTTCTCTACTACAATCGGCCAAGGAAAAAGACCCCCCGGTTCACACTTTCAAAATTGTATTTATACAAAGAAAATCATCAACCCTAGACGGTTGGTATTCTCCTAATCTCTTAGGTGCTAACGGTTACATAATACAAATTTGAACCATTTTTCTCGGTTACTTTTTACTTTTCTAACAGTTGGAAAAAAATGGGAATACATGCATTACTTCATTATTTCTTTGAAGCACTTCCTTCACTCGGTTCAAAACACTCAACGCACCTATCTAGAAACTACACCAAAATTATGGAAGGTTCTGTTGTATCCTTTGCTTCAAACACATACAACTTCCTTTGAATTTGGGGTAGCCTATCTTCAATCTTCCCATTTTCAAACTTTGTCGACTTGAACTGTAGATTTGGCTTTATTAGCCACTTATCCATTTGGGTGATGTCAAGATATTTCAATTGTGAAATCCTGAGCTGGGCTTCATTCCAGCTCTCCTTGATATACAATTGATTCCTTACAACATTGATCTGTCCTAATAGCCCAGGAAAACCACCTTTACCAATGCCAAGTGTTTTTGTATCTAGCTAATCAAACACTTATTCACATTCTTTCTTAACTTCTCTTGCCATTTTCCTACTTTCAACAATATTGGTCTCCCATGTTTTTAATATGAGGTCTCCCCTGATCTATTCTTCTACAGTCAGCTTTGGGATTGCCGGTACTTCCTCTCTAGCCGAAAATGATACTACCTTTTGAAAATTAGTGTGAGCTACTGTAGCCTATTTTTCCTTGAAAGCAATGTTATCYAGTGAGTTTCTTATTTATAGGAAGTAGTTTTGAATGATTTCTATTTTAGAAAGCATGTTTTGTTGTTCTACTTGTAGTTTATCATGCACCTCTAGTTCTTGGGATTGAAATGTTGTTATATTAATGACTTGTTCTTMAATGGACTTCAACTCAACCTGTAGTTGTCTCACTAATTCTTCCCTCCGAATAACCTGTACTTGACTCATTTGCATCTGCTTGTTTGCTTCATCTAAACTAGACTTCAACAATTGCATTTCCTATTTGTCAACATTTCTGGCATGTTCAACTCTTTGATTTACCTCCTCTCGAATATTATTTTATGTGTGCCTTATTTGGTCCTGCAACTGAGCTATCCTGCAACTGAGCTATCCTGCAACTGAGCTATCATTTGATTTTTCTATTTCAGCCTTGTTTTCAGAGAGTCAACTGAGAATAAATTGGGTGTCACCAAAGCTCCCATAGAGCTTGCTACTTCTGTGGTGAAATATTCCTCTTCTAGGTTCTGCCCATCTACGAGCACTCTATGTTTCTTCACCATTGTGCCTTMTCTCAAATGTATTTCCTGATTTACTACAGCCTTCCTCTTCCTACTTCAAAAGTAGTTGGAGGAAGGTATCTCTTCTCTAGAGATAGGAGTAAGGTCACTTACATATATGACTTCCAGATGGGGGGTCCTGAAAGTTGACTATAAAGGAGTTAATGATGTAATAGGGCTGCCCAATTATAAAGATTGAGTTTCTCCTGCTGTTTTGGGGATATCAGCAGGAGTATTTGATGATGAAGGTGGAATCGTTTGACTTGACTTTGAAGGAGTCTTAGATTTGGAACTTGTTTCAAACCCTGGATTCTTTGATTGTGAAGCTTCTACTTTTTGTGAAGATGCTTCAATATTCTTTGGATTTTCTTCTACAGTCCCTTTATCACAAGCCTCTGATCCGAAACCTAGGGGAATACTTCCTTGAGCTGGAGGAGGGGTTTTTTATTCTCCCTGTAGTATCTTCGGCAAACCACTCTACCTGTTCCTCTGGAAAGTCAGAAAGCTAGTCTGTAGGTCAGCTGATAATGCATGAAATCTATCTAATATTTTCTCATAGGTCCTGGCTCCCTTGAACATGTCGTCATAGGGAGAAGCTTCATGTTCATACATTTTCATATTTCAATGAGAAATATGATTTCCTATAATTCGAGAAGGGTCATGTTTTCTGAGTTCAAGATCTACCAATTTGATGTCTTCCGGTGCTACATATTCAACCTTGGAATGACCAAAGTTAAGCAGTGAACAATTCCCAATCTGTATAGGAAAAAGTGGCCAGAACTTCTTCTGAGCTTCTTTCAATTCTGTGTAGATGCCACCTGTTATTATTTGTTAGGCTACCTCCCTACACACCAGTTTGTCGGGAAGGAAATTCAAAAGTGCGTGAGGAGGAATCGAGCACCCGAAAACCCTGGCGTAGGAGAAACCCTCTTCAATAAACCAATCTGCAATTGGGTTGAGGTTTCCTATGATTGGATCTGAAATAATAGGGGTTGCATAACCATACAAAATTTGGTGCAAAGGTATCACTACGTAGTGACAGATTTCGTAAAATAAATATTTAACATTCTCCTCCCATAGTTTAGAGTGATAAACATGAATGGGATCCGTGCAAGCTGGGTTCCAGCTCCAATTCATCAAGGAGAATGGAGTCATGTAATAGATATCATCCATAATATATGCATACATGTAAAAAGATGCAGGTCGGCCTTTTGATTTTTCCGTTTCGTAATATCCTTAGTTATATTATTTGATAAAATTTTACCCTAGTTGAAACTGTAACCCTCAGCTACTTCCTGTATAAGTGGCACCCATTCTATAGGGAAATGGGTAGGGATTTTCCTCCTGAAAAGTCTACATAGAATCAAAAAAATATAAACCATGTATTCGTTTAATGGAGCTGTGTCATAACTGCCATGGGTATCAACTCTAAATCTCGCTAGAAGTCCTCACCATTCTTTGATTATACCTGGATATGTTTGATCAAATTCTGTACACTCCTTTATTTGAAATTCCTCTACGAATTCAGAATTATAAATGTATTTAGAAGTAGGGGATAGTTTATACATTACTTGGATGTTCTCGGGTCTGAATGAGCTGACAACGAACTTTTGGCTGTTTAGAATGCTCCTTGTCTAAACGTTGGTTTTCTCTAAATCCTAGCTTATCTTGTCATTGTATGGCATGAGTCTCGGCTGTGTGGCTATTTTATGAAGCTTAGACTCTGTTATGTCTCTGAGTTTATTTTTAGTCCTTTCATTTCTTAAATCATCAGAGCAATTCCGAATCTCATAGTCTAAGGTGTCAAAAATTTGCCTCCAGGATTTCACTGAATCCACATCATGTGGTGTAGTGTCGGATATAACATCTCCATCCGGATTCGATATTTCACCTGCCTCCTCACTCTTCTTAGGCTATTTTCTGGGTGCCATGATGTTTGTGCTAAATGAAAACCTGTTGCAAAGAAGAAATGTGTGAGTTCTCCTAAATGTAACTCGCTCCTAGTCTGAAAATAAAAATGAAATTCGAAATGACAAACCTTTTTTTACCTTTAACCTGTCTTAAATTTTGCATACCGATATAGGCGATACAAATTAAATTCTTTAATGGGGATGGTATGCCTGGAGATACACACTTTATGTTAAAAATATCTCCATTAATCCGTTTTAGATACTGCCACATCTCGGCGATTCAAAACTAGGATTTCACAAGGAAGATCATAAAAAATTCCCGAATAGCGAAACACGAAAAGTTATTTAATACCCTTAATTCTTGTTTTAAAATTGAGTTAATTACATTTAAGCGCTTAATTCTTTTGGCATTTCTTGTTTTGGAGTTTTGAGAATTGTGTCCCCAAGAGGTATGACACAAGTAAATCCCAAATCGTGATGGGATTTATTTAGGCGCTAACCACTTGTTTTAACCCTTTGATTAATCGCGATCATGGGTTAGTCTTTACTTTTCGTGGATTGGAGTATCAAGACTCCAACGACTCTTTAACGCAATAAATCTTGAATCGCAAAATCACGATGGGATTTATCATCATTAAACCTTCTTACTTCTTAATAAGCATAGCATTATCTTTTAAGAATTTCACGACTTCGAGAATTAGGTTTTTAAGGAGACACAAAGTCGACTCTTCGGTTTCCTGAATTACGAATGATTAACGATTTGTTAAGTATGCTTTAAAACTTAATTCATCATGATTAAAAGGTATTTCGTAAAAATCACATAGGGACATTTGAAATTCTTTTTAAGTTGAGATGGCCAAAAAAGAACATGTGAAAGGCTCAAAAAGCCGTTAATGTTTTTAATTATTACTTTAAAATCGGTTCAATTCGTTCTAAACAATTACTTTTTCGAGATTTTGGTACCAGGACTTTGGGTTTGTTATTAAAAAGCATAATTCGTGAATAGCTGAACCCCAAAACCTAAAAATCCTGAAAGAATTTTTTACTCCTTTTTAGAATTAAGGGTGGCTCCGTAACCAGAGAAAAATGGGGACTTGGATTTAGAGATGAAACATAAACTTTGTTTCAATAATACATATGTCACCAACTCAGGTGGTGGCATGTATCATGCCTAGAAAGGTTCATGTCACCCCTATCGACATCATCCGATCCCACCATGTCTAGTCTTTCGCTTTAGAAGTTTTGAACTTTAGAACTTTAGAACTTCTCTCTTCAACATACATTAGTTCTCCCAACTTCCGAAATCTGAAATTATGGTTTGTTCTTTTTCTTCGGAACTTGGCTTTTATAAGTTTGTGCATTGTCACATCCCACTTCTCCCAATCGTCGAATTCCGAAGTTATGATCTACCGTGAGATCTATGACTCAGAGCCATTTGTGCATAGATCCGATGGTTCTAATTTGCCCTTCATTATGCGGCTTAGCTTTCACTCTTGTCTTGATCTAACGGTAAGGCTTCCAAGTTAACCTTCCTATACTTTCTCAATATTTGACGGTCATGAAGGATTCCCCTATTTTTCAAACATATCCTACAACCAACATTACTCTGCGGCCCAATACCACATCTGTCATGGTTTTACAATACCTCTACACATATTGAGCTTCATAACATGACCAAGGTAACTTCTTGGCACCTAGGAATGCTCTGAAATTCGAAATTGGTTCCTCATGACACAATTTCTACCTGAAACCTTGGTTCTCATGACACTTATCCGGTCCATCCAGGCTTAGTGCTTGAACCCAAGGCTCTGAACTTGAATATTGTCCATTTTGACAACAATTCTTTATGAAAAATTTTCTTCAACTTCCACTAACATGGCCCATCTAGGGTCAGTGTTGAAACCTTGGCTTTGATACCAAACTGTAACATCCTTGACCAACACACTACTGTTGGGCAATGCTACTGTGGAACATACAGATATATATAACATGCATTTCTAATGAATTCAATCACATAACTCAGATTTACTACTACCATACAGACTCAAATGGAATAAACAATAATTCAAACATGCAACGGAATACATGATAACATTTAAGAATCACAGTCGTGCATAACATATAAATTAAGCATGAAAATGATACTTATCTTTTTACTGGATTAAAACCACCAACTGCGTGCAGACATTCCATGAACCTCCCAGCCTTAGACCACGTTTCTCATCACTCTCAGTAGTATATCACCCCCGAGTTGGGACTAAACTCCACTAGGAAAGGGATTCCTAGGCTAGGCAAGGTCAACAGGGAAGTCACACTGTTAAGATGAAGGATTCTCTCCCAGGAACCACTTATGCCCACTTCTCATAGACTCTCATTCCCCACACGCCTGTCCCACCCCAGAAGTATACACCTTCACTGTCACATAGTCCATCGGCTCCTCAACCTCCCTCGCCTTGGGCTTCAACAATAGGCTAGACCATAATTATCAGATATCTGTAGTAGCTATGGGACCACCTCCAGGATATCTCACTTTCCTCATCACACTCTCTCACCCAGAGAGAGTTTCTCATAGGCCTGACAACCTATCTCTTCAACCATGGGCCTAACAACCCGCTTCTCTAGCCAATCTTCGACTCAGTTCCAGCCAGGTGAGGACAACAACAACAACATTAGCACTCATTTGACACAAGGATGACAACATCAATAGAAAATGCGTAGGGGCACCGAAAACAACAACATCCAATGCTAAGACACAGCATGACGCAAGATATTACCAAGGTGTCAGGTTCCACATGAAACACAGATCAACCCATCATTTTTTGGTTTTCAAGGTGCATGAAAAGAAAATGTAGGAGTCGATGATGAAGGACAATGATTTCAGCCAAAGAAGGAAAGAATGGGAAGTAAACCCCAAACACGATTTGAATTTTTGGTTTTAAATGCAAGAGCCCAGGTCGACACATGTCTCCATGGAGCTTCATGCACTCCATTTAGCATACGTTCCCTTTCCATGAATTTAAGACAACACTCAACATGTCCACCTTAGCCTTCAGGAATTAGTAATAAAATATTATTCCTTTATAGGTAAGCCTCCTAGCTTATACCCTAAGTCCAAATACTTATCCCCCTCCCTTACCCTACATAGTGGAGCTTATTCCCCCATATGCTTTATTCATGGTCGATCTACACACAGAGATGTTTATATTTTATTAATGATCTTCATAATTACATATACAAAATCAGGCTCATTGCCTTAATACCTAGGTTCTCCAGCCTAATAAACACATAATCTCATAGCTTATAATTTTTTGGCTCACCAGCCTACAAAACATGTTAGAATTCATCGATACAACTAGGGATCGTCCTTGGGGTATTACAATATCGTCCCCTTATTTTTTCATTGTCCTCAGTGCAACTTATTTACACAACATCAACAAGATTTCCAACATCTTCAAAATTATGCATATATTCTTCCCGCATAGCATCCTCATGCTCCCATGTCGCATCCTCAGGACCGTACCAGGTCCACCAGACCTTTACAAGTCCTATGGCTCGATTCTGGAGTTGTTTTGTCTTCCAGTCCAATATGCGCATCGGATCTACTTGTAATACGCCTTCTTGCTTCACCTGAATCACATTCCAATCAATAACATGATTAGCATTAGGTATGGATTTATTAAGCAATGAAACATGAAGCACATTATGTACATTCATGGATGCAGGCAATGCAAGCATATATTCAATTGGTCCAATCATTTCTAGGATTTCAAATGGTCCACAATATCTGGCTGCCAACTTGGAACAGTTTCCTAACTTGAGGGAACTTCTGTTGGCTTTCACTTTCAAGAAAACATGATCACCCACTTTAAACTCTCTGTGGTTTCTACTCTTTTTAGTATAACTTTTCTACCTGTCTTGGGCAGCCTTTAAATTAGGCTTAATCTTTAGCATCTTCTCTTCCATTTCCTAAATCAACTATGGCCCAACTATTTATCTATCAGTTGGGTTATCCCAGCTTACCGAGGTGTTTCACTTTCTTCCATAAAGCGATTCAAACGGGCTCATCTTCAGTGATTCTTGATACCCATTGTTGTAGGCAAATTCTACCAAGAGTATATAGTTTTCCCATTTAGATGGTTTTTCCATCACATACATCCTTAGCATGTCTTCTATCACTTGGTTCACCCTCTCTGTCTTCCCATCAGACTCATGATCATAAGCAGTGTTGAAGTTCAGATTCATCCCAAACCCTTTGAATAACCCCTTCTAGAACTTGGAGGTAAATTTCGGGTCTTTGTCAGACACAATTATCTTGGGGATACTGTGTAATCGTGCTACTTCTCTCATATAGAGTTCAGAAACATTAGCTTCCTTGTGAGTAGTCTTCAATGGAATAAAATGGGTAGCTTTCGTAAGCTTATCTACCACCACCATGATGGAATCATGCTTCTTGTTTGTTCTGAGTAATCCTTTGATGAAATCCATTGTCACAACTTCCCACTTCCACTCAAGAATGGGAAATGGATGTAGCAACCCTGTTGGGTTCCTATACTCAGCCTTGACCTTCAGACACTCCATACATCTAGTAACTTATTCTACAATATCCTTCTTCATACGTGGCCAAAATTAATAGCTCTTAATTGCTACCACTGTTTTCTAATATCCAAGGTGCCCAACATAAGGCACATTATGCATTTCCTTCAAGATCATAATTCTCAATTCCTGGGAATTAGGTACATAAAATATATTTTTGTACAGGAGTGTCCCATCAGTTTCCAATTTATAATCTTCCATTTGTATCTTTCGAAATTCTGCCTTTAATATCGGTTTGATACATGCTAATGGCCATAACATGTAGTTCGTGTACTCTCCTACTGAGCGCATCAACCACTTTGTTCTCCTTTCCTTTGATATGCTTGATATCAAAGTCATACTCATAAAGGAATTCCAACCATCTACTCTACCTAGCATTCAAGGTTGGATGATCAAACAAATACTTCAGACTGTTATGGCCTGTCCTCAGTTTTAATCTCCTTCCCATGAGGTAGTGCCTCCATTTCTTCAGAGCGTGCACTATGGCTGCCAACTCCAAATCATGAGTGGCATATTTCTTTTCATGCTCTTTCATTTTTCTATATTCATAACATATGACAAATCCATTCTGGCTGAGGACTCCTCCCAGTCCTTATTTCCATGCATCTATACACACTACAAAATATTCATTCAGATATGCAATCCTTAGTATTGGAGCATTGGTTAATAACTGCTTCAATTGCTGGAAGCTTCTCTCACATTCTTCTGTCCATTGAAATTTCTTCTCCTTCCTTTGCAAGGAAGTGATGGGGTGAGATATCCTTGAGAACCCTGCAATGAACCTCGTGTAATAGATAACTAGACCCATAGAGGATTTGAATTTTGTTACATTCTTCGGTGTTGACCATTATCTAATGGCTTCTATCTTCTCAGGATCCACAACTATCCCATATTTTGAAATGATATGCCCCAAATAATGGATCTACTTTTGATAGATTGAGCACTTGCTCAATTTGGAATACATTTGGTGCTCTCTTAGCACTTGCAACACCATCCTCATATGTTTTTCATCCTCTTCCTCCAACTTGGAATACACCAGGATGTCATCCAAAAAGACTATGACAAACTTATCTAGATATTATCTCAATACACCATTCATTAAACACATGAAAACAACAGGTGAATTTGACAACCCAAATGGCACCACTGTGAATTCATAATGACCATACCTTGTTCTAAAGGTGGTCTTGATGATGTCTTCATCCTTTATCCTTACCTGGTGGTAACCTGACCTGAGATATATTTTTGAAAATATCTTGGCCTCCTTTAACTGATCAAAGAGAACATCTATTCTTGGAAAAGGATACTTGTTCTTAATGGTCACTTTGTTCAATTGTCTGAAATTGATGCACAATCTCAACATCCCATCCTTCTTCTTCACGAACATAACCGGGGCACCCCAAGGTGACATACTTGGGCATATATACCCCTTATTTAGAAGTTCTTCAAGCTGTAATTGCAGTTCTTTCAGCTCTGGTGTACTCATTCCGTAAGAAGTTTTTGACACTGGAGCTGCTCCAGGCATTAGGCTAATAGAGAAATCAATATATCTCTTTGGGGGTAGTCTTGGTACCTCCTTGAATACATATTCATAATATTTTAATACTGCATGGTATTCAATATTTGACACCTTATCCTTAGGTGCCTCTTCTATACAAGCTACAATTGTTTGACATCCCTTCTTGTAGCACTTTTTCAGCTGCATTGCTGAGATTTCTCTGACAACAACTACTCTAGGAATTCCTTGGATTGTTCCCTGATTTCCTTCCTTATCCAGGCAAGTGAATTCCTTGCTATGAAATTCTAATATGGCATGGTGTTGGTCCAACCAATCCATCCCAATTAGATAGTCATAGGAACCTAAAGGTAAGATGTTCAATTCATCCTTTGTGCTCAGTCCATTCATGTCCACTAGACAGGATTTAACTAACTCAACAACCTTTCTCTTGGCTCCTGTAGCCGGCTGCACTAACCAAGATTTTTCATGCTTTCTTCTTGGTAAATTCAATCTTTCCACCACTCTAGGATCTATATAACTATGACTAGCTCCCAAATCAATTAAAATAGTAATGACATGGTTATTGATCATACCTTCCACTTTAATCATATGATATTGAAACTCATCTTTCTTGTTTTCTAGGGATGCATAGATCCAAGCTATTCTACTTCCCATGTCCTCCACTGTTTCTTCCTGCTGAACATTGTGGATAGCTCTCACTTTGTCATTTATGTGGGGGAAATCCCTGTACCTATGATTTCCTTTACAACTCCAACATTCCATAGGTGGGTTTCTTGGCATTTTCCCACCTATTTCAGCCTTCCTAGGCTCTCTAAAAAATGGCTGTCCTTGAGGAGTGTTTTTGAAAAAGGGTGGCTTAGTTCCCTTCTTCCTCTGATCCATATTGAATATCTTCTTGTATTCCCAAGCCTTTTGGAAAGTAGGCTTTTCTCCTTGCTGCTCATATAAGCATTTTTCTCTTCTTATGGTTTCTTCCATAGTTTTAGGATCGTTGTACTGGATCTTCTCACTGATGGAAGATGGAAGTCCACTCAGATTCCTTTGAATTTTGATAGCTTCACCCTTGATGAAAGGAACGTACTTCAACAATTCCAAAAACCTTCGTTCATATTCATCAATGGACATACTACCCAGCTTGAGTTCAAAGAACTCTTTCATCTTTCTGTCATAGTATCTCTTAGTCAAGTATTTCTTTTTGAAATAATTCTTGAATTCCTCCCAAGTAACATTTTTCTCTTTAAGGTGTTGCACCTGCACAAGTTGATCCCACGACATGGATTCCTTTCATTTCAGTTGATACATTTCAATTCTTCCTTCTACATGAGAGGAATAATTATGCAGTTGGAAATATTTCCTCATGCCAAGAAGCCATGTCTCAACATCCTCCTCCTTCCAGTGTTCTCCATTAAATGTAGGAGGTTTAATATTGTTAATTTCACCCTTCATTTCATCCACTCTAGATCTCCTATACTCTCTGGTAGGAGATGGACTTGAACTATTGTGTGGCCTTCCTCTTGGAGTGTCCTTGGGAGTGATGATAATGTCTACCAACACTCCTTGATTTTCTATTCTCATCAGGGAACCTGTGAATTCCCGATTTACTGGAGTCACTCCCCTTATCCAATTTCCTTTATATCATTTCTAGGCTCCGTATCAACTTTATGTTGAATTTAACCTATTGATCCCTGAATTTCATGAGCTTTCTATTATCTTCTAGGTGATGCTGAACATCTTTATGCAATCTTTCAATGAGATTCATCATGTTTCCCTCCTTATCTATCTCTTCTCCATGCCCATTGGAGTTTGATCCTTCAACCCCCACATGGACATCCATTCCTCTTGCTTCATTCTTTGAACTGGAAGCATTCTGTGCCTCCTCCATTTCTCTATGCTAAGTGGAAATTCTGTTTAGTTCTGACAATCATTGACTCTGCAACACAATGTGCAATCAACCAAAATTTTTCAGGCCATCAGTTCTTAACAAATTCCACCATATGCATAAACCAATATGATTCAAGAAAGCATTCAGAATTCATTCTCTACGATTCTCGATAAACCAAGAATCCTTGCAGATCCTTTCATTCTGCAATAGATTTTTGGGTGCTAGCCCCATTCTCTTTTCCCCCAACCCATGTGACCATGGGCCATGGCCAAGCTCTATATCGATAGGTGCATACTCGGGACCTCGGGCCTACGACTTTGGAAATATTCCAAGTACAATACAACAACTCTCGGAGTTTCGAACTAACGAACTCATGAAATGGGGTGGATCAACAATCCATGACTAATGGACATCCAACAACTGATACCCACCGTGTAGCTTCTGCAATATATGCTTCAGGACTTCGGATCTTTGGACTTTGGAGTTTTAGAGCTGTGAGTTCTAGAAGTTTCATGCTTGCTTCCTTCCAATCTCACAAATTATGAATTTTCGGGCTTCTTTACCCTCTGGGTGCACATAGTACAGATGTCACCAACTCAGGTGGTGGCACATGTCATGCCTAGAAAGTTCCATGTCACCCCTGTCGATGTAATCTAGCCCCACCACGTCTATTCTTTCACTTCATAAGTTATGAAATTCGAAACTTCTCTCTTTGACATACATTAGTTCTCCCAACTTCCAAAATCTGAAATTATGGTTTGTTATTTTTCTTCAGAACTTTGGGTTTCGGAAGTTTTTTCATAAACACATCCCACTTCTCTCGATTGTCAAATTCCCAAGTTACGATCTACTGTGAGATCTATGACTCACAACCATTTGCGTGTAGATATGACAGTTCTAATCTTCCCTTCATCACGTGGCTTACCTTCCGCTCTTGTTTTGATCTAATGGTGAGGCTTCCAATTTAACCTTCCTATACTTTCTCCAGATCTTATGGTCATGAAGGATTCCCCTATTTTCTGAACAAATCCTATGGACAACACTAATTTGTGGCCTAATACTACGTCTGTCGTGGTTTTACAATACCACTACACCTCCTGAGCTTCATAACATGACCGAGGTAACTTCTTGGCACTCAGGAATGCTCTGAAATTCGAAATTGGTTCCTCTTGACACAATTTCTACCTGAAACCTTGGTTCTCATGACCACTTATCTGGTCCATCCAGGCTCAGTGCTTGAACCCATGGCTCTGAACTTGAATTTTGTCCATTTTGACAACAATTCTTTTCTGAAAATTTTTCTTCAACTTCCACTAACATGGCCCATCTAGGCTTAGTGTTGAAACCGTGGCTCTGATACCAAACTATAACATCCCCAGCCAACACGCCATTGCTGGGAAATGCTACTGTAGAACATACAAATATATATAACATGCATTTCTAATGAATGCAATCACATAACTCATAGTTATTGCTACCATATAGACTCAACTGAAATTAATAGTAATTCAAACATGCAATGAAATACATGATAACATTTAAAAATAACAGTCATGCATAACATATAAATTAAGCACATATATGATACTTATATTTTAACTGGATTAAAACCACCAACTATGTGTAGACCTTCCATGAAACTCCCAGCCTTAGACCGTGTTGCTCATCACTCTCAGTAGTAGGTCACCCCTGAGATGGAACTAAACTCCACTGGGAAATGGATTCCTAGGATAGGAAAGGTCAAAAGGGAGGTCACATTGTTAAGAGGAAGGATTATCTCCCAAGATCCACTTACGCCCACTGCTCACAGACTCTCATTCCCCACATGTCTGTCCCATCCTAGGAGCATACACCTTTACTATCACACAGTCCATCGGCTACTCAACCTCCCTTGACTTGGGCTTCAACAACAGGCCGGATCAGAATTCTCAGAGCTTTTTTGTAGCTACAGGACCCCCTCCAGTATATCTCACTTTCTCAGTACACTCTCTCACCTAAAGAGATTTTCTCACAGGCCTGACAACCTGCCTCTTCAACCACGGGATTGACAACCCGCTTCTTCAACCAATATTCGACTCAGTTCCAGCCAGGTGAGGAAATTAGCAACATCATCAGCACTCAATTGACACAAGGATGACAAAATCAATAGAAAATGGGCATGGGCACCGAAAGCAGCAACAACCAGTGCTAAGACACAACATGATGCAGGCGATTACCAAGGTGTCGGGTTCCACATGAGACACAGATCAACCCATTGTTTTCTAGTTTTCAAGGTGCGTGACAAGAAAATGTAGTAGTCGATGATGAAGGTGAACATGTTTAGGCAGAAGATGAAAGAATGGGAAGCAAACCCCCAACACGGTTTGACTCTTGGGTTTTAACTGCATGAGCCTATGTCGACACCTATCTCCCTGGATCTGCATCCATTCCATTTAGCATATGTTCCCTTTCGAGGAACTTAAGACAACACTCAACATGTCCACCTTAGCCTTCAGGAATTAATAATAAAATATTATTCCTTTAGAGGTAAGCCTCCTAGCTTAKCCCCTAATCCMAAATACTTATCCCCCTCTGTGACCCTACCTATTGGAGCTTAGTCCCCCATATGCTTTCTTCATGGTTGGTCTACACGCAGTGATGTTTATATTTTATTAATGATTCGCATAATTACATATAAAAAATCAGGATCATGGACTTAATAYCTAGGCTCTCCGACCTAATAAACACATAATCCCATAGCTTATTTTTTTTCTCACCAGCCTACAAAACATGTTACAATTCATAGATACAACTGGGGCTCGTCCTTGGGGTATTACAACTTCTTTCTTTTTCGATGGACAAAATGAATCTATAATAATGGTAGTATCCAAATGTAATTTTATGTCTTGGTAGAGGCATMTTTAGTGAGAAGGAATGTTCACCTGTCTACAGGGAAATATTTCCATCACACTAGACAGGGTGTTTCATTGCAACAATGAAACCACTCCTAGGGTTTGTCACCAAAACCCTTAAAACCCCAAGCTCTAAGAGATCTCCAAGCCAAGAGGCTGAATACAAAATAATCAATCATCAAAATCCATGAATACGAGCCCCTATCTCTCTTTTATACTCACCTTTCACCTTTTACCCCCTCAAGTGACTTTAATTCCTCTTTAATATTTTCTCATAAAATCACTTTATTAATTTAATGAAGCTTTTTACTCCAAAAAGTGATTAATTCTCCTTTATGACTTCTCCGTCCACTGAAAGTCACTTTTCATCATCCCATCATGTATATATTTTTTCCTCGGTTCCAACGATCTATTATGCTAAGGTGTTTCTCCAAGAAACAAACTCTAAATAGTAGCTTTAGTGTAATTAATCAAAATATTCCCAATAATAACCCCGTTTTACAGAAATTGTCAGAATGCAATGGAACCAAGAACAAGTTGTGCAGAAATGATTCTGATGACGAATAATGGGAAATAAACTAAGTTGGGCCCCATATAACTCCCCCAAACCTTTTGGGCTCACTGATGAACTAGTCTCAACCCTCTGACCTGGCTAACTCAAGCCTCTTGCAGTAACTCTAACCACACAATTAGGTAATCCAAAAATGGGGACATGACAGTTGTCCCAACTCACTAGCGTGTCGCACTTTCTAACATAAATTTTCTCAAATGGGCACATATTTAAAGATGCTTGATACCCATTTTTGTAAGAAAACTCTACCAAGTGAAGGTATTCTTCCCATTTTGATGGTCTGTCCATCACAAACATCCTAGGAATATCTTTTATCACTTGATTTATCCTCTCTTTTTGTCCATCTGTCTCAGGGTGATATGTTGTGCTAAAGTTTAGAATGGTTCCAAATCCTTTTAATATCCCTTTACAAAAGTTCCATGTGAACTTGGAATCTTTGTTAGACACAATTGTCTTAGGTACACCATGTAGCTTAGCAATTTCTCACATGTATATTTTATCAACGTTGGTTGCCTTGTGCGCTGACTTCACTGGAATAAAATGGGTAGTTTTAGTAAGATTTTCCACTACTACCATAATATAATCATTTTGCTTAGTAGTCCTAGGTATATTAGTAATTAAATCCATGGTCACAAATTCACACTTCCACTCAAAAATGGACAAAGGATGTAGCAAACTAGCTAGATGTCTGAGATCAACGCTGACCTTTTGACATTCAAGGCATCTAGCAATAAAATCAACAACCTCCTTTTTCATACTTAGCCAATAGTATTTCTTTTTGACCACTGTTAATGTATTTTGGTAGCCTGGTTGTCCCTCATAAGGAACTTTATGCATCTCGGACAATAACAAATATTTCAACTCCTGAACATTTGGCACATAAACTATGTTCCTATATGTGAGGATTCCATCCTCTTTTAGCTCATAACTTTAAAATTTATGCTATGACATACCTTGTTATAAATTCACCTTTATATTCACATAGCGTTGATCAGATTTTGAAACCTCTAAAATTCTATCACACAGATCTGATTTCTACATGCTAATGGATGTAGCATGCATTTCTTACACCCTCCTACTCAATGCATCAACCACATTGTTCTCTTTTCCTCTAATATGATTTATGTCAAAGTCACACTCACTAAGGAATTATAACCACCTTCTTTGTCTAGAATTTAAAGTTGGTTGTACAAACAGATACTTCAAACCACTGCAGTTTGTTCTCAACTCAAATATTTTACCCATGAGATAGTTACACCACATCTTCAAGGCATTCACTATGTCTAACAATTCTAAGTCACGAGTAGCATAGAGCCTTTCATGCTCTTTTAAATTTCTTGATTCATAGAATATGACATGCCCATTCTTACTAAGCACTCCAACGATCCATTCCTTGCATTTATCTATGAACACAATGAATTCTGCATATGAATCATCAATTCTCAAAATTAGTGCATTTTCCAACAAACTCTTCAAGTGCTGAGAACCCCTTACATAGTCCGGAGTCCATTGAAATTGCACACCTTTCTTTTGCAAGGATATGATTGGATGCACAATATTTGAGAAGCCTTATATAAACCTTCCATAATAACTTGCAAGTCCCATGAATGACCTCACCTCCAAGACATTTCCTAGTGTCAGCCATTCCTCAATGGATTTTATCGTTTCTGGATCCACAACTATTCCTTCCTTGGAAATGATATGGCCCAAATAATGATTTTGTCGCTAGTAAAATGAGAATGCGCTCAAATTTTCATACAACTAATGTTCTCTCAAAACTTGTAGCACCATCCTCAAGTGTTTCTATTTCTCTTGTTCAGACTTTGATTAAATAAGTATGTCATCCAGAAATACAATGACAAACTTGTCTAAGTAATTTATGAAAACTCCATTCATCAAACACATGAAGACAACTGGTGTATTTGAAAACTTGAAACGGAAATCTATGTGCATATGATCACTGCCACAGCCCCAATATTGAATAGGTTGTTACCTTGGTTTTGTCCCCATTATCTTCGTCATTCTGGTCTCATTAAGAGTTGGTTGTCCTTACATAGTATTTCTGAAAAATGGTGGCTTAGTCTCCCCTTCTTCCTCTATTCCACCTTTCTTTTCATCTTGTCTTCCCAAGACTTTTGGAAAATTGGTCTTCCCCTTTGCTAATCACCAATACTTTTAGCGCATCTTTTGGTTTCCTCCAATGTCTTGGGGTCATCATATTGTATCTTGTCACAGATAAATGAGGGAATCCCACTCAAGTACCTCTGAATTTTGACTTGCTCATCCTTGATGAATGCAACATATTTTAGTAAGCTCTAAGAATCTTCTTTCATACTCATCTATTGTCATACTCCCAAGCTTGAGTTCAAATAACTCATTCATTTTCTTATTATAATATCTCTTGGTTAATCATTTATTTTGAAAATACCTCTTGAACTCCCTCCAAGTAACCTCGTTTTCATCAATGTGTTTCACTTGCATGAACTGATCCCACCACATTAATGTTTTTCCTTTTAGCTGATAGATGGAAATTCTCCCTTCTTCCTGCGTTGAATAATTATGCAGCTAGAAATATTTCCTCATACCCAACAACTAGGTCTCTGCATATTCATCCTTCTTGTGCTCACCATCAAAGGTAGGAGGCTTTATCTTATTCATTTGTCCCTATATCTCATCCACCCGAGTCCTTCTGTTATGATTTCTGATAGGAGATGGACTTGAGCTACTGCGTGATTTCCCAAATGAATGCTTTGGTGAGTGGGGATGATGCCTATGAAAAATTCTTGTTCCTCTTCTCTTCTCATCATGAGACCTATGACTTCTTGACCTAATTGACGTACCTTGGTTTTGGCCCCACTATCTTCGTTATTCTAGTCTCATTAAGAATTGGTTGCACTTATATAGTATTTCTAAAAAATGGTGGCTTAGTCCCCTTCTTCCTTTGTTCCACCTTAATTTTCATCTTGTCTTCCCAAGCCTTTTGGAAAATAAGTCTTCCCCTTTGCTGATCACAAATACTTTTAGTGTACCTTATGGTTTCCTACAATGTATTGGGGTAATCATATTGTATATTGTCATTGATAAATGAGGGCATCCCACTCAAGTACCTCTGAATTTTAACTTTCTCATCCTTGATGAATGCAACATATTTTAGTAGCTCTAAGAATATTCTTTCATAATCATCTATTGTCATAATCCCAAGCTTGAGTTCAAAGAACTCATTCATTTTCTTGTCATAGTATCTCTTGGTTAAGTATTTCTTTTGAAAATACCTCTTGAACTCCCTCCTAGTAACCTTGTTTTCATCAATGTGTTTCACTTGCACGAACTGATCCAACCACATTAATGCTTTTCCTTTTAGCTGATAGAAGCAAATTATCCCTTCTTCCTACGTAGAATAATTATGCAGCTAGAAATATTTCCTCATACCCAACATCCAGGTCTCTGCATCTTCATCCTTCTTGTTCTCACTGTCAGAGGTAGGAGGCTTGATATTATTCATTTGTCCATGTAGCTCGTCCATCCGAGTCCTTCTCTTATGCTTTCTGATAGGATATTGTTAAGCCCTAATATTGGCTTATTACCCCTTAATTGGGGCATAATACATTAGTAATGTTATTTTATTTATGTCGGCTTTATTCCATTAGTTGTAATTATACCTCCTAGTCTCCTATATATACCAATGAGACATTTTCATTTGGAATCATCTTGTACTTGAACATTTATGTGGGGTAAAAGGAGGTTTCCCCCTCGAAGAGACTTATTATCTAAAATTATCTCTTTTTCAAGGCGTTGAGTACTTATTCTGAGGTTTTTCTATGCTATATTGATATTTGGTTCTTAACATATGATATCAGAGCTCAAGGTCTTAGGGTTTCGCTGCTACATCTGAGACACCTTGGAATTTTTGATATAACTTTTTTTCTACAACATTTCAGAAGAAACGGCTTGGAGGATATTTAGTAGACGGATCAAGATCCGTTGGGTTAAAATTATAGCTCTTGAGGCCTTACACTTTTGGAGATACATATTGTGCAATATAGGGTTTTGGAATCATCCTGAACTGAGTCATTGTGGAATTTTCTCTATAAAAACATTTCTGCAATGTTTCAGACTCTAAAATCTATAGGATATTCATAGAAATTAGTAAGGTATCTATGGTAAAACTTTCAGCATCTATTTCATCTTACATTTGTATATACACTCTGTGGAAGATAGGGTATCTGACTAGTCCTATTGACTAGTCTCAAGAAGGTGTTCCAGGTAAAACAATCATAACTTCTTCCTAGAGTATCAAAATTGAGTGAGACTAGTTTTATTGGATATTGGACAGTCCGTAGTATATTTGGTACAAGTTTCATAATTTTATATCAATTATTTTGTGTGGGGCATGCTATACAAGTGAGATCTCCTGGAAAGGCCAAAAATCAGCAAGTTGTGGGGAAGTTACCGTAAATTCCACTTGGCACATCCAATTTTGATCAGACCTATGGCGTTGCAGAGAAGAAATATTAGAGAACTACATAAAATAAAGTTTCATACCCAGAAGGGCCCAAACTTGGGAGATACAACAAAATAATGATTGTCTAGAAGAACCACCTCAAAATCAAGGTTCAAAAGTGATACTTGGCCAACATGCCACCCAAAAAGGGAACTTCTACACCAAATAAGCCTCTAGAAAATCCTACTTGGACTCTTTATGAAGGTGAAGAAATGCGTAGGGACATAAATGATTTACAAAAGAATATAGTAACAAAAGATGAACTACAAGAGATGGAAGCTAAGTTGGAGGCAATAAATACTAATATGGATGGTTTAAAAGAGGAGATCATGGAAGTATTGAAAAATTTCATAACAGAGAAGACACCTAACAGTGAAAATGCATCCCATGAAATGCATGATGAGGACACAAGGAAGGTAAATCATGAATGGAGAAACTCCAACTTTGGGTTGAAGACCAACCATGTTCCTAAGATCGATATGAGGAAGTTTGATGGCAAGGACCCAATCACATGGATACTTCAAATGGAGCAATTCTTTGATCTACATAATGTGCCACATACACAAAAGGTACGGATTGCTTCTTTATATTTAGAACCCAATCAATTTGTATGGTATCGATGGATTTTTTCTCGCAAATCACTCGTCACTTGGACAATTTTCATGGAAGAAATGATAGCACACTATGAGGATACAAGGAGCAATACCTTCTTTAGCCAATTGATAAATCTCAAGCAAAAGGGTTCAGTTACCGAGCACATTGAGAACTTCCAAAGATTGAATATAAAGGTAATAGATATTCCAAATGAGCACTTGATTGATGTATTCATAATAACTTTAAAGGATAACATTCAACATGAGGTTCGCCTTTGGAAACCCAAATCATTGGAGAATGCATTTAAGGTGGCAAGAAATGTTGAAAGTAAAAATATGGCTATGGCTACTAGAAGGACCAATCCTAACATCTATGGAGAGAACACTACTCCTTCTTTTAAAACACTTCAACCTACAAGGTTGAAACCTCAACAGTTGGAGGAAATAAAAGAAAAAGGTTTATGCTTTAATTGTGACAGCAAGTACAGTAAGGGAGATAAGTGTGGTGAGAAGAAATTATTCTACATAGATTGTGAAGAGGAAGAAGAACAAGAACAAGGATAAGAACCATATCAATATGAAAACATAGAAGCAATTTCATCTGAAGATTGACTCCCACGATATCATGTAATGCATTGGATGGAATTAGCACTCCTCAAACCCTCAATATTGAAGGATACATCAAAAAGAAAAAAGTAATAGTCCTAATTGATTCTGGCAATTCTCATAATTTCATTCACTATAAATTAGTGAAATCTCTCAATTGCTTTGTATATCCAGTGCCAGAGTTTCAAGTAATGATTGCAGATGGAGGAACTATCAATTGCTCAGGAAAATACAATAAGATCAATCTTACTATGGGGGAATATGTAATGAATAGTCCAATGATTGCTATACCCATGGGTAGTACAGATGTTATACTAGGAATCCAATGGTTACAATCATTAGGAACAATGGATTTTAATTTTCAAGAACTTTTCATGAAATTTTCATTGGAAGGAAAAGAAATTGAGTTAAGAGGTATCACAGGGAAACTCGGTAAGGTGATAAGCTCTAATGACATGAAAAAATTATTGAAAAAGGGGCATCAAGGTGTTATTGCACAACTAAGCTCACTAGATGTTCAAACATCTAAGCCATCTATTCCTAAAGATCTCCAAGGGATCATTGATAAGAATTACAAAGTATTTGAAGATATTCCCAAAGGTCTTCCACCCACTTGAAATCATGATCATGAAATTCACCTAATTCCTGGGAGTGTTCCTCCTAACATTAGGCCTTACAGATACCCTTACGCCCAGAAGAGTGAAATTGAGTGCATGGTTGAAGAAATGTTAGAGGCTGGCATTATTAGACCTAGCCAAAGTTCTTACTCTGCACCAGTGGTAATGGTATTCAAAAAATATATCTCATGACGTATGTGTCCAGATTATAGAGAGCTCAACAAGATCACTATTAAATACAAGTTTCCCATTCCCGTCATTGATGAATTGTTATATGAACTACATGGAGAAATCTATTTCACAAAATTGGATCTTCGTTCAGGGTATCATCATATTACAATGAAGCAAGAAGATATCCCAAAAACAACATTCTGAACTCATGAAGGCTATTATGAATTTTCGGTCATGCCTTTTGGCCTTACAAATGCACATTCCACATTCAAAGGGTTGATGAATTCCATTTGTCTTTGATAAACAAACACAATGGGTCAAATGGTTACCCTTGGCAGAATGGTGGTATAAGACTTCCTTTCATACTGCAACAAAAATGACACCATTTATGGCATTCTTTGGATACCACCCTCCTTCCATCACTTATTTTCTAAAATAAAAATCTAAGGTTCAAGCAGTGGAAGATCACATCAAGCATCAACAACAAGTTCTCCAAATCTTAAAGGACAACCTGACCATGGCATAGAATCGCATGAAACAACAAGCAGATCAACATCGTAGTCAAATAAGTTTTGAAGTAGGGTATTGGGTGTTTTTAAGGCTACAACCATACAAACAGAGGTCCCTCAAGCAAGCCAAGAAGGATAATAAATTATCACCAAAGTACTATGGCCCTTATAAGGTGTTGCAAAATATTGGTACTATGGCATACAAATTGAAGTTGCCTACATCTTCACGAGTACACCTAGTTTTCCATGTTTCATGCTTAAAGAAGGTTATAGGAGACAAGATCCCATTTCAAACTATATTTCTAGAACTTGATGAGAAAGGAAAAATCATATTGGAGCCTGAAGCCATCATTGATACAAGAATTCACCATCTGAGGAATAGATCCATTTCAGAGTATCTCATTAAATGGAGGAAACTACCGGCTGAAGATTCCACTTGGGAAGATGAGTCTTTTATATAGAAGCATCTAGAGTTACTCAAGCGTTGCGAACAACACTTGTCTCAAGGGGTGGGGCATGTTAAGCCATAATATTGGCTCATTACCCCTTAATTGGGGCATATTACATTAGTAATGTTATTTTATATATGTTGGCTTTATTCCATTAGTTGTAATTATACCTCCTAGTCTCCTATATATACCAAGGAGACATTTTCATTTGGAATCATCTTGTACTTGAACATTTATGTGGGGTAAAAGGAGGTTGCCCCCTCGAAGAGGCTTATTATATGAAATTATCTATTTTTCAAGGTGTTGAGTACTTATTCTAAGGTTTTTCTATGCTATATTGATATTTGGTTCTTAACATATATGGACTTGAGCCAATGTGTGCTTTCCTAAATTAATTCTTTGGTGAGTGGGGATGATGCCTATCAAAACTTCTTGTTCCTCTTCTCTTCTCATCATGAGACTTGCAACTTCTTGACCTACTTGACTTTGTCTCCTTATCATTTTTATTTTCTATTCTATCCAAGATTTGTATCAAATTGATATTGAAATAATCTTGCTGCTCCTTAGATTTCATAAGCCTTTCATTATCAACTTTATAGATTTGGACATCTTTTTGTAGTCCCTTCATGGTTTCTACCAAGTTTATGCACTCCTCCTTGGATTATGTACCATCAACACCCAAACTGACATACAAATCCCCAAATTCATCATCATGTCTATAATATCTCTACGCATCTCTGATGCTTTTTGAATTTTTTTGTTGATTATGTCTTTCTCTAATCGCTATTAATTCTGCAAAATGTGCAGGCAATAATATTTGTTACATGAATTCATGAAACAACTTCATGAAAACTCTGCACCATTTTGCGAGTATACTTTCTTCTAATTTCTTGGGTGAATAATTGGAATCCTTTGTCCAAATATTTCACAATGACTTCTCCCTTTCCCAATCTTGAGTCTTGTGCAGTATATCATGGTCATTTGTAATTCATCCAAATACCCTTTTACTCTTTCTTACTTTATTCTGAATCACATACACACATTGGTATCCAACACGTACCAATGTACGGTGTCAATGTTTAACATATACAATGAGTATCAATATTACACATGCACCACAATTTTTTCTCAGCGTAGACCCAAATATTTAGTGAGCACACCTGTGCACCATTGTTTTCTATGCATTTCCAGTGCCACACCCCGCAATGTCCAAAATTAATTTTGCATTCTTATTTTATACGCACCATGGCTGCACTGTAATTCCAAATTCGACTATTTACCAACTTGAAATTTTTCCTTAAGTAGAAACTCAACCCATGTAGGATCAGTGCTGAAACCATAGCTGCGATACCAATATGTAACGTCCCCATTACTAATATCCTATGATACCAATCTGTAATGTCCCCATTACCAATCTTCTCTAATACCAATCTATAATGTCCTCATTACCAATCTGATTTGATACCAATCTATAACGTCCTCATTACCAATTTACTTTGATACCAATCTATAATGTCCCCATTACCAATCTACTCTGATTCCACAAGGTTCTATTACATTAGTGACATGTTGAGCTCATATTGAGTATATAGTTGTAATGGCTTTGAGCCTTGTTGTTTCCTAACCTCGTGCCTTGAAGATTCTAGGGTTTATCTTGGGTACCATACTCAAAATGAGAAGATCTAGTCACACATTTTCCTCAGGAAATGTATCCTATAAAATAAATATAGTACACACATACATACATACATGCATACATACATACATACATACATATACATTTAGTATATATATATTGACATATTATATATATGTTTGTTGAATTTCTTACCTAGTTAATGGTGTTTTATTATGCATTATTCTATGTTGTTTGGTGCATGCGCACACTAACATATATATTAGTTTATACACCCACATATATACATATAGTATACATACTGAAATACATACTACCATATACGTCAACATATATACTAGTATGTATATTGGCATATTATATATGTTGGTATATATTGGATATTTACTATGACATATACATTAATATATATACCCCCCGCATGTGTGCACACACACATGCACACACACATATATATGGATGGTATATATATTAATGTATATATCATAGTAAATATCTGTAATGTCCCCATTACCAATCTTCTTCGATAACAATCTGTAACGTCCTTGTTACCAATATGCTCTAATACCAATATATAACATCCCCATTACCAATCTCCTCTGATATCAATATGTAATGTCCCCATTACATATCTTCTCTAATACCACAATGTAACATCCCCATTACCAATCTACTCTGATACCACAATGTAAGATCCCCATTACCAATCCACTTCTGATACCATATTGTAACATTAACCAACTTACTACTAAACAATTCTACTCCAAAATCCAGTGTGCATATTATACTTTATAACCTTGGTGTGTGAAAAATTAACTGAAGTAACATGCTCAACCCCAAGCTCATTCATGCCAACAAAATTGTTATAGTCCAAAATGCCTCATCTATGCATCCAAGACATTGGTCTATCCATTTGCATCCTTTTTCAGATCATATTGCTGAGGTTTCCTTCAAAAAAGTAACTTTTTGGATAATGTATGTGCCTTGCTGCACTATCAGACAATGTACATACGCATGTTGCATGCTAGTTTGCTCGTGTACATACGCATGATGCATGCTAGTTATCCCAAGTTTAGTTCCAAAAAATGCAAAAAATATAAAATTGCACGTATTTCGACGGAGTTTATGGGCTATGAAGTATTTCCTAACTATTTTACCCCCTGTAGCCCTTCCCCAAACCGAATAACCATCCTTTTCTCATATAAAAATGGGTCTACGGGAGTCATTTAGATATATGAACAAGAGAATAAGAAAACTCTACCAAAATCCTTTCCCTCTAATTTCCCAAGTTTTTCATGTAGCTCTGAGTTTTATCTTGAGCTTTCCCTTCCTTCCATTATCCCTATGCAACCCTTCCTTCTCCCAATGTTGGCATGTTGGTTGTGAGAATTCAATGTAGGATTGGTGCACTTAGATTCATGAAAGAGGAGCCCAGACTTGGTTCGTAGAGCGGTGTACGCAAGAAAAGGTTGTAACCTTTCATCTTGTATATGAATAAAATAGATTATCTTGGTCCCAAAACTTTATGTGTACATGTTCTTATCTATTTGATCATTTACATCTATATTTAGGATTTTAAGTGATTACTAGAGATTGTATATGTTGTTGTGTTGTGTTCTTAGTCTACTACAGGTTAGATTTGGGAGGAGATCTGTGATCCAAGAGGAAACACCAAGTGGAATAGGTCTGCATCACTACTACATATAGGTGGATTATTCCATGAAAATTTTCCACGCTTCCACTAGTTTCATCATTTTTTTAAACAGGGCGAGATTTTCGTGGATATTGCCATGAAAGTTCATTGCAATATCCACGAAAATCTTAATTTAAGCTAGTTGGTATTTTCGTCGCTATAGCGACGAACATTCGTGGCAATAGCGACAAAAATTTTGCCTATCTCATTGGTCAGTGTTAACGGCTAGTTGACTATTTTATCTATATATACGTGACTTTAAGAGACTTTGCGACACAATTTCTATAGTTGTGACAATGTTATTGGATTTTTTTTGAGCTGTTTATTTTTTCCGTCACCCACCGGTTGAAAAAATCCAATTCTCGATCTACATAGCTCGGATTTTGAACTTGCAAGGTTAGTGTGTTATTTTTTATTGATGTACTCATTTAACTTGTAATTTTTTTTTCAAATGTCCAAATTGCATTTAGCTTATTTTTTCCTTGATAATATATTATAATATGTGTAGTACCATATTTCATGTCTTTGGTTTTTGGATCTAGTTAGTATATTCTATGGAAAAGGGTATGTGGATTCCATAATATTCTAGGTTTATGGAATCCACATGCACTTTTCCCTTCAATTGTAGTTATAATCTCTCTCTCTTTTCATTGATAAAGATATGGAAATGCTCTTGACACTCAACCCTGATCGATGAAATGATAGAAATTGATTTCTATATTCCCTACTTTAGTAGGGACTAATAAGATACATAAACACTAACCCGAAACTTATGTTAGGTATATATGTCGTTATTATATAAAGAAAACATTTGTACACATACGACCTTATTATAAAGATGTAGATCATTGTAAATAAACATATCATAATCGAAAGGAGTAGCCAAAATATAAAAAATTGACAACTTAATGTTTGGTCTGGTGTAGGTAAGACAATTACTTGTCAAGACAAGGATTTGTCACAATGAACGAAAATGACAGGAATCTTGCTCGATTAAGAGAGGCATTAAGGGCAGGGGGCGATGGAAAATGTTATTGCCCTTTTTATGATTGCAGAGTCTTGCAAAATAGAAGACTTTTAATAACAACAGCCCAAAGACATTGTAGGGAGAAGGGGCACGCCGAAAGGGGGTTATGAATATCGTCCCTTGGTAAGAGGATTCAATATTTAATGTATTCTCTGTAATAATCAGTATGTCATGAATTTTAGTAATATTTCTTATCGGGATTTTTATATTTTCTATACACACTAACTTTTCTATGTTGTTTTTAAATATATAGACGATGCCCCCAAAGTGTCGGCCTCTAGAGAGTTATTTTCCAAGTACTAGAAGAAATACTACTTTACGTGGAGATGAACTTCGAGATCAGAATATTGAAGCTGTTGATCAAGTTATTCATGATGATATGGATAGAGATAATGTTGGTGATTCAAATAAGGAAGATGAGATACATAGATTGATCCAAGGCACATTTTCTCCAATGGATGAGGACAACCAGGATGATAGTCATGATGTTGATCCTCTACTTGAGAAGTCACGTCAACCTCTTTATGAAGGCTCAACAAAAAATCTTTTATCTACTGTATTGTTGTTGGGGAACCTAAAGGTTTTGAATGGTTTATCAAACACATGTCTCACACAGATACTAAGGTATTTAATTTGTTAATTATTTATGCTTGCATGTTCACAAATACTTAAAAGGTTCAATTTTTTCCTATATTGCTATTGTTTTCTAATATGTAAATTAGTATATTGGATGATATATTGATGATTAATATTGTTTACATTGACTTATTGTTTAGAATTTTGTAGATTGTTAGGTGATGTTCTAATACCAACGTCAAATATTTTTCCATGCACATATCGGAAAATATCTGTGATTATGAAAGAAATTGGGATGGACTATAAGGCTATTGATGCATTCCCTAATGATAATATCATATACTATGGACAATATGCATTAGAAAATGAATGCCTACAATGTCAAATAAGTAGATATCAAACTGATAAAGCATCAAAGAAGGTGTCTCACAAAGTTCTTCGTTATATTATGATAATTCCATGTTTCTAGTGGTTGTTCAGGTGCCAAAGTATTGCACAGTTTATGGATTTCCATGCAAAGAACAGAAGTCGAGACGATGTTCTTTGAATCCCTGCAGATGGTTCTGCATTGAACTACATCGAAGAAAAGTGGTCAATTTTTAAAGAAGAACCTCATAATGTTAGACTTTAGTTGGAAGATGATGGTGTCAATACATTTGGAGAGCTTCATTCTACGTACTTAGTGTGGCATGTTTTTGTTATAAACAATAACGTTCCTCCTTGGATGTTGATCAAGAGAGAACATAATGTTGGCAATGATTGTTCCGGGTATTTAATTATCTTTTTTTCTTTTTTCTTTAAAGGATGAAAAAATATTTCATTTCTTTGTTTCGTGCATGGTAATTATTTATTTTATATATCACGACATCTAGATAAGTATAATTAATCATGCAGTAGGTTGAACCAATCAGGTAGGCACCAGGTTAAAGATATGAATGTATATATTGAGCCTCTCATCGATGAGTTATTGAAGTTATGGGTTGGCGTCACTATGTATGACATCTCAAGACCAATAGGGAAAACACAATTTTATTTCCATGGAATACTATCATGAACAATTCATGATGCTCCCTGGTTAATACATTTTTGTGGTATATTGTTACTTTATTTTTGTGATTTATTATTAAATATCTTTTTTGAAAAAATCATGCATTATTTTAAATTGTAACTCTAATTTGGTGATACATTTATTCATATATCTTGTAGGTCTTCAAACAAAGGGTAAATTTGCATGCCTAGTTTGTGGTCCTAGGATAAAATCTCGTCATTCAAGGAGTTTAACAAAGGAAATGTTTGATGAGTATAGGCACTTTCTGCCTAAGAACCATAGTTATCAAACTACAAACAAAGAAAAGTTCAATGGTAAAGAAGAAAACAAAAAAAAAACCATGAATAATGACACCTCACCTATGGAAGTTGGAATATATTAGAAATCGTCAAGGTACACAAATTATTTATGTATGACCTATTATATAAATCTTTGGTTAATTTTGTCAGGTTGTTATATTAAAGATTTTTAATTACCTGAAAACACTGAATTTTCAAACCAGGGTAAGTGAACTTAGAGATGCTACACTATATGTCCTGGTAAGATTCTAATTCCTATCTAAAGGTTATTCTGAGAAGAAAACACAAACTTACTCTTAGAAACTGAACCCTAATGATTATCTTGAAACTAATCATCTCTTGTCTAATTCATCAAATGAAAACAGTTCTGAGTTAAGTACAGGTACTTCTATTTCTGATCTGATGTAATCTCCCAAGACCATCTACCATTAGCTTAAACATCTATTCATCATCATATATATCTAAACCATAAAAGAGAAATCATTTTTAAAAACCTTTTAATCTAAGCATAAAAAACAGTTCTAAATCTAACCACAGGTGAAACAAATAAATGTCCTATTTACCCTACAAGTACTGGAAGCTTCCTTTAATCCGACTATAAGCTAATTATCCTAACAGAACAGAGTAAATCTAAACTCGCATTCTCTTTAAATCATGATCAAATTGAAAACTAAAAACATAATATAAGATAACTATCCTAACAGAACAGAGTAAATCTAAACTTGCATTCTCTTTAAATCATGATCAAACTGAAAACTAAAAACAAAGAAAATCTAGGTTAAGCACTTGGTTCATTCTTCAAGTTCTACAGAGATAAATAACGCATTCAATGTTCATCAATCTATGAGATAATATCAAACTGAAAATGATCTAACCGAAGAATGGCTAAGCAAGAATCTAACAGAGTAATTCCAAGCTCAAAACTAACTTACATGCAGATTCTAAAACTAAAAATAAACTAACTCTACTGTGGAAAAGAGACAACGAATTGAACCTGTTGGCAGGCCCAACCAAGAGGTGAAATTTCCCTAAAACGAAACCAGAGCTACTCAGATCATTCCGTGCAAAAATTGTTTCATACTTCACGCTTCATAATTCATAAAACAACTCAAATCATTTAACAACGAATAACATAATGCATAGCAAATTGTATTATCAGAAATCGTATCACATAGAATATTGTAACCAACGTTTTTTGAGAGCGATCCCAGTTTATATAGATCATCTCCAAAATAGTTTTAAACATAGGTGCATTAATCTAAACGGATCTCAGATCCGAAAATGACTCATAGTCAGTTAAAACGAACTTCACAGCTTCATGACACGCAGTGTCAAGAAGCGTGGATCATAAAGCATTTTAATAAAACAGTTCTACAATCTCGCCCTGAGTCAGCATATTGAGTTATGACTCAATCAATCATATGAA
>JASDQU010099865.1:138157-158295 GCA_032191745.1 Picea mariana
TTTAAACCCCCCAATATGAACTCACATAGTATAGTATTGCCTAACTAATGAAACCTCATAAGAGGTTTATGTTCGAGGAATTATTTGAAAGTTGGATGGACATTCTATAGATAATTGTTCCATTCTATTCCACTCTCCATTTGTAAAATGGTATATCTTTATGGGAAGAATAAGTAAGGGTCAACTGCCCCTTTTGCATTCATATTTTTAATTCATCCTTGTCATTGTTTAACCTAGTTTAGAAGGGTCAAAGGGTTAGTTGATCCTTCATCATACAATTTTTCTAGTGAATCCTTTTTGAAAGTCATGGAAGAGGTTTACACTAGGGGAATAATGTGGAAAGGTCGATCGACCCTTCTATAGATAATTGTTCCCTTCTAGTTATAAACTATATCACTCCACCACTGCACTCATACAACAACCAGTACTCCATTTTACCTCTCAAGTATCAAAACACTCATCCATGTGTATCCATGAGGGTTGCTCCTTGAGAATTGTTAGGAAGGAGTCATCTAGGAAATTTCCACTAACCAACTGCCCTATCTTTGGTTCCGAGAGGGGAGTCCCATGAAGTAGTTGATGTTTGAATTTACAACAAAGTAGATAGAAAAGGTCCTCTATAGCCAAAACATATAGGGATGACACCAGAGGGAATCCCTATCTAATTTATTGAAATAGTCCCATTTGTTCATATTTTCTTTTATTAATGAAGAAACAAGCCAATGAATTAGTAAAGAAGGTTTCCACACTAATTTTGAATCTGAGACTAAGTCCTATGAATTTGAGGTTCATTTTTATAAGGAGCAATTTCCTTAACCAATTAGGGAGATTAAAATCCTTTCTGTAGGATATGGTCAAGACCTATTTAGCAACAAGCACACTCTTCGGAGTAGATAATACCAAGGTTGGAACCAGAGGTTTGATTGAGACTCCTAGCTCTTTAAATAATGAATATTCCATGACCATTTCATTTCATATTGAAGGAAAGGTAACATGTTTCATGCATCTATGAAGAGGTATCTTAGTGTCCATTCTATTAGGCTTCTATTGAGGTGGCTCTTGTATGAGGGAGGACACCTAAGATGTATTTCTACGGGCCTCGATATTTAATCACCCTTTGTCTCCTAGTTATAACAACCTCATTTATACCTTCACTCATCACCATAGTGGATTTCATCACTTCTCATGGTAGGTGTTTGGAAATCCCGCATCCTTCTCTTTATTCTCTTTTCTTAGTGGACCCCCAATGATTTAGATAGAAGAGTTTGGAAGAGTTATAGTCTAGGCCTATATATAATATATTATAAATATTATATATTAAAAAAAAAAATGAAAATAAAACAACATACAAACAAAACAAAATGAAATTCAAATCACATCCACTATACACTCGTGCGCAGAGATGCTCACACTCACGACCATAGTCCCATGGATTTGGAGCACGAAAGGGAGAGGTGGATGGATTTGGATCAAGGATTTGGAGCATGGAAGGGAAAGGAGGATGGGAGAAGAAGGAGAAGGAGAGAGAGGTGCATGGGATGAGGCTAGGGCACAATGATTTGCACGTAGAGTGGAAGGGGGAGAAGGAAGAGAAGGATGAGAAGGAGGGAGAGGCACACGAGAGGAGGGTACATAGGAGGAGGCTAGGGAATACGGATTTGTAGAGGAGGGCACACGGATTTGCAGAGGAGAAGGGCACACAGATTTGCAGAGGAGGATGGCACACGGTTTTGCACCATAGGAGGGCACACGACCGGAGGAAATGGTTTGACTTCTTTCTCCTATATCTTGAGTGTGCATGCTAATTTTTAGATGAAATGCTTTATAGAATGTTTTATGAAATGCTTGATGAAATGATAAGTCATCCTTTTAAAATTCTCCAATCATACGCTTAGCACTAGGCTCATAATCGGTTTTAAAATTGAAGAGCCCTAACCATAACTGTTTACAACTCACACATGACCAATCCCCTTGATTGTGCCATGAGAAGAAAAAATCCCCATCGGAGTAGTGTAATTTAATAACCATTGAATATAGTCCAAAAAAAATATTTGAAGAAAGTGTCGAAGAATTTGGGGATAGGGCAACAAGTAAGAATTAAAAAATAAATCTAGCAACTCTTCCCCAATTTCATAGAATGATCACTGAGGTCCTAGACACTTTTATCCTTGAAATTGAATCCCTTTGAAACACTTATGAATATAATAATTATGCCCAACTAATAATTTTCCCCTCTACTTTGAAGGAAATATCCCTCAAATGGTTCATAGGTCTAGATATACATAATATTTAGACATGGGAAACTATGAAAAATATTTTTATAGAGAAATACACTGAATATTGAAAATATGGAAACTCAAGAGATTAACTATTCCAAATGACTTATAAAGGACAAATCATTAGAGGACTGTGTTAAGATATTTCACTTTGGTTAAAAGAGATCTATCGATTGCTCAATTGACAAAAACTCTCCTAAGACAATTCTCTTGATAAAAGTAAGAGATAATGATATGGAAGATTTAAATTTGATCACATTTGTAGATATTTACAAATGCACTTATGATGAGATAATAAATGTTTGAAAAAACTACTCAAGAGTTTCTACTAAAAGGGGTAATTGAATCAAAGGAATTGTTGAACAAACCTCCATGACCATAGCTAGATTAACAAAAGTAGAAATTGAAAATATCTTGGAGATATGAAGACAAATATTTTAAAATCTATGGCAATCCATTTTGATACACTCCAAGTCAAGATGAAGAAAGAGGAAACTAAAAATGATTTGGCAATTATTTTCCCAAAGTGCAAAAAAGACATTTTTTTCATGAATGCCCACTAAATAGCATATAATTCTACAACATTTACAAATAAAATGATGAAATCAATCATTGCCCACAACTACTAAGTTTGAAGGCATTATATGAGGGAGCATATCAGAATTTGGAGTAGGTTTGTTTCATCAACCACCAAAGGAAACAAATACCATGCATAACTAGTCAAGGTATGCCATATGAACACCCTCAATATTTCTATTATTCTTGGAATAGTCAATTTAATCCCTTGAAAAATTAGTATTCTCGACATTGGAAAAACCCATTTCCACCCCAACAGTAATGGAAATATTCAAGCTTCCAAAATTAGTAGCCACCTTTTTTCCCTTATCAATAACCCCCAAAAATCTAATGGTTTACTCAATAGAAACCTTGGAAATGTCACCAAAACTAGCAACCAAATTCTGAACAAAAAACACTAATGCCACCACCTCAACCAACCAATACTCCCCAACATCCTAGACCTTCTTGTTGGAAATTGTCGAGAATGCTTGTGAGTAAGAAGGTGGATAGGATAGGATGGGAAGGGAGAGAATCAATGTCTGAATGTAAGGGATGATGCATAATCAATTTCTATGCCCATGAAATTGTAGCATAGGTTAGTCATCCCAGTCGACACGTTCATTTCCTAGTCAATGGTAAAGTTGACAATAATGAATGAATGTTAAACACTTTAAATTCCAAGGAATTGATTAGACACTTGCTTCTTGGATGATTTCTTCTTATGCAAGTGGTGTCTAGGAATGGTAGGATTCCTCTTCCCGAGTTGGACTTTTTCCAGTTAATTAATGATCATTTTTTTGATGATTAAGCCTAACAATCCTAGAATCATACCATGGAATTCCTAACTATATTTTGCATTGCCTCATGTTCTAGTATTCAATGGGCCATGACCCAATGTTACATATAGAGCTAATGGTTACTTCCTATGTGGATTTTTTTCCAACACTAGACTTGTATATAGTCAAACCACTTCTTTAAGTTTCTGGGTATTCCCTTTTGTTTCTAGGTCTCTCCTAAAAATCTATGGGAAGTGGTGGTGCAATGATAGAGAGGAATATTAATAAGTGAATCACTAAACCTTTGTCACTAGAAACTAAGTTCCAAATCTATACCAAATTGTTATCACCACTCATGTTTACTACTCTTATTGTTAGGTCCCTTCTAAGGTTTCCCAAGAACATCTTGAAAATTTATTTACGCCAAGTCAACTTATAGGATAGGCTTTCACTGAGCTAGTTTTTTTTATGTTTTACATCTAGATATTTAAGGGGAATGGGAATTATTAGAACTGGGGTTCGAACCCAAGTGTTGTGTGCAAAGTGGGTGATTTGAGTTATGGAGGGAAAAGAGGCTACTTGTGTGGGACAATCTTAAGTGAAAGTTATCCCTAGTTAATGCTAACAAGATTATCATATAAATAATCTGTGAGCTTATTCTTAAAGACTTTTTGTTAAATTTAAGTATCCCTAAAACTCATACTTATTGGTGTTGGGACGGGAAAAACATTTCACAACTACAATTCAACCATGGGGTACAAGTGGCTTTTCTCTAATCGTTTGAAGGACATTTGGGTCAAATATGACAACTAAAATCCAAGCAAAGAGCATGGTTGTTTTTTATAAGAATAGTATGGAAACCCATTCTTGAGCCAAAAAAGAAGTTTTTACATGGAGCCTTTTTGTGGGAGGCATACCTACAAATAAAAGACTCAAGTACCTAAAGGTGAAAAAGGCATCTCAAGAGTGTTAGGAAATTAAACACTTCCATGCTAAACCTATTCCCTTCTTGATCCTATTCTGTTTTGGGGTTTTGTAATTGGGGTGGCAAACATAACTCTTTAATTATATTACCTTGAAAGGGATTTTCATTTCGTCTATACCTTGCCATACCCATGCCCTACAAAATAATTTTCATCTTTTTTTTTTTTTGTAAGTGCTTATATTAATCATCAAAAGATTGTTTACACTATGCGTTCCCTCTTGTTAGAATTGGAAAGCATACGCTTATATGTGTTTAAACAAAATTGAATATCCTTGGTTTCTTAATATTGTCTTTTGATATGATTTGATTATCTTGGTTTTTTGAGTCACACACCTATTATTTCTTCAACAACATGGATGACATCTTTGCAAGTATTTTCTCTTGAAGAGTTTGAATAGAATTCCATTTCTTGTCTTCTATGTTCTATGATCCATGGTTGGCAGAGGAGGTAAATCATTGGCCTTGATTATGCAGCCCAACCCTGAGGGGATAAAGAGAGTTGAACTGATGACCTTCCCAACTTTGGGGGAGAGATCTCATGTTTGTCTCATGAATGCTTGAGCTAACCCTTAGGGATTCTATGTTCTCCAATATATTGCATGATAGCAATGTGGGTTCTCCACTATTATGTATAATCAAGGAGAGGTTTTCATGATAAGCCAACACCCTCTACATCAAGAGTGGTTAGGTTGCTAACATAATTGTGGCTATATGTTGCTACAACAAAGAGGCAACAAGAATATAGGTGTGGAGGGAGCTCACCATGAATTGAACTTGGGTCATCATTATGGAAACTGCTTTGAATTGCCTCTAGACCATAGTGCGACAGGTGTGCATGCACACACACACACACATATCTTGCAAATACTATATTCTCCATTATATTTCTTTGGATCCAATTCCCTTTATGGGTTTTCTAACTGGAGTGGCATAAATAACTCTTTATAACCTCAATTGATGAGTTTTTTTGACAATTCTTTCACATGTTATTCCCTTTTGATTTGGGTTTGCATTTCTATCTTTTTCCAATGATCGTTTGTTGATGTGGCACCCCATTTTTGATCCCTAGACTAGTAATGTAAATGTATATGATGAATGGCTAAAATCCAAACAATTGTAATTTGTAACTTGATATTGAATGCTAATATAAAATTTAAATACATCACAGTCTACAGAAGATGAAGGACAAGATCGGGGGACTATGATTCCACAAGCGAGGAAATGTAGGGGTCTTATAAGAGGCTTGAGGGGCTAAGGGGGAAAGACCTTGGCTAGTGACTTTGTTCATCACCAAGGTTTGAGTTTGATTAAGGTCCCTTATGGCTTCATCCAGTTTTTGATCCCTTGAAATATTTTCGTCTTGGGTTGGTCTAGCCTCGGTCTTAGGGGAAATAAAAGGTTCAACCTTACACGAGAAAAGATTAGCCTCAATATTTGTAGCTAACTCTTTGTCTTATTCTAGGGTATTTGGGATATTTTCCTTGACCATAAAACCCAAATGTCTTGGGAAGGCCTTGTTATAAAGGAAAATAAGATGATCTCTTTCAAGGCAAATATTGCTAGGAATTCGTTGAAGCAACTTATCAAATCTAGTGTTAAACTCTTTGACAGTTTCATTTTCATTACTTCCTATCTCAGTAAGTTGCTACAACAACATATTAGGGGTTGGTCTAGCCTCAGTCTTGAATAAATTAATATCAAGAAGATTTATTTAGGGAAACTTTATGGAACTTATGCAACTTTATGCAACTTTGTGCAACATGCAACTTTACGCAACTTTGTGCAACATGCAACTTTATTCAACAATGAAACTTATGCAACTTTACGCAACTTTATGAAACTTTACGCAAATTTACGCAACTTTACACAACATTATGCAACATGCAACTTTATGCAACAATGCAACTTATGGAACTTTACGCAACTTTATGCAACATGCAACTTTATGCAAAAATGCAACTTATGCAACTATGCAAGTATATGCAACGTATGCAACTATCCAACTAGTATATGCAACTTATGAAACTATATGAAACTATATGCAACTTATGAATGTGTGACCTATATCCTCCTAATGCAACTTATGAATGAAACTATATCCTCCAAATGGCTCTAAGTTCCTTCTTAGAGGCCTTGAGAGCCAACTATGATGCATAAAACCTGTGAATGGTGCCCATATGGTGTCCAAATAGCCATTATTATTATTTAAAGCATACCAATGTCCTAGGAAGGCCTTGGTATAAAGGAAAATAAGATGATCTCTTTCGGGGCAAATATTTCTAGGAATTCGTTGAAGCAACTTCTCAAATCTAGTGTTAAACTCTCTAACAATTTCATTCTCATTCCTTCCTATCTCAGCAAGCTATTGCAACAACATATTAGGGGTTGGTACAACCTCGGTATTGAATAAATTAAGATCAAGAAGATTTATTTTGGGCACCTTTATGGAACTTATGCAACTTTACGCACCTTTGTGCAACATGCAACTTTATGCAACATTAATGCAACCTATGCACCTTTATGCAACTTTACACAACTTTACGCAACATGCAACTTTATGCAACAATGAAACTTACGCAACCTCACGCAACTTTACACAACATTATGAAACATGCAACTTTATGAAACAATGCAACTTATGCAACTTTATGCAACATGCAACTTTATGCAACTATGCAACTATATGCAACTTATGCAACTATGCAACTAGTATATGCGACTTATGCAACTATATGCAACTTATGAATGTGTAACCTATATCCTCCTAATGCAACTTATGAATGCAACTATATCCTCCTAATAGCTCTAAGTTCCTTCTTAGAGGCCTTGAGAGCCAACTATGATGCATTAAACCTGTGAATGGTGCCCATATGGTGTCCTAATAGCCATTATTACTATTTAAAGAATACCAATGTTGCCCATATTCCTAATTGGAGGCCTTGATATTGGTCATTAAGCACATAAGGTTCATTTAAATCCTAATTCCCTTTTCTCCTTCCCTTGATGATGTTACAAGCCTAAACTCCCATATGTGATGTGAAAAAATACTAATGGTGTCCAAATACCACCTCGAGGACAAATATCCCTTAAACATTATCTAGATGATCATTCAATGGTTAGTTCATAGACCTTGAGGCCAAATATCTCTTAAATAATATCTACATGGTTATTTGAGTCCTAGTTCATGGCCCTTGAATTTGAGAAATTTCATTGTGAGCTTAATATTCTTGTTTTCTTCCCCTAGACTGTTACAGGTATGAACTAACTGAGAGGGGGGGGGTGAATCAGTTAGTGTAGATTATTAACCATTTCTCTCATTTTTAACTTTGAATCATTAATCTTAGTGGCAGTGAGTATTTACTGTGAGATCCAGAGTTATAAACATAAAGCAGATAGTATAAAGAACAACAATCACACACAACATTCATTCACAAGTATGAGACACAGATTTTTCAAGAGGAAACCCAACACGGGAAAAAAACCTCGTCTTCTTAAGATGTTCAGCAAGCTCCAACTTCGTTACATCTCATCTTTTATGAGCACCAACTCATAGAGGCTACAACCTCTGATTGACAGCACCAACTGGCTGAGAGCACCAACTCCCACTGAATCCCAGCACCCACTGGGTGGAAGCACCGACTTCCCTTTTACTTCAGCACCAACTGAATGAAGGCACCAACCTTCAGATTCTACAAGCACCCACTTGCAGATAAAGAGACATACGTCTCCCTAGCACCACCCTACCACCCTAATTTGCCAAAATACATATTTCTCAAATCAACTTGTTCATTCTGATATAGCTTACTTACCCTTTTTGTTGATCTTCTCTGTACTCTTCACTGTTCATGATCTGCTGCTCTGCCTCACTGTCCTCTGCAGCCCATTCTCAGCTACTTCTCTTGTCACACAGGTTCTCCTCCTTTTCTCACATCCAGAGCGCTCCCTCTTTATCACATAAAACAACAGCAATTCATCTCTGTTCCAGCGCATTATATAGATTCACCACATGCAGAAATTTTCCATGCGTTTCTCAACTCCAACTGCAGTTTCCCTTTCTTTCATTCTTTCTTCTGCTTTTCGCATGCCAGCATTCTCCTTGATTTTCTGAACTGACTCTTTGCATGCCTCCTCTACGCATGCCACATCATGCAACACTGTGTTCCTCCTGTCTTAACTGCCAGTCTAATTTTAGACTAAAAATTCTTTCTGCTTTTCTTAACTCCAACTGCAGTTTCCCTTTTCATTTATTCGTTCTTCTGCTTTTCGCGTGCCAGCATTCTCCCTGATTTTCTGAACTGGCTCTTTACTCTGCCTCCTCTATGCATGCCAACTCATGCAACGCTGTGTTCCAGCATCTGCGTTTCAGCATCTGTGATCCAGCATTTGTGTTTCAGCGTCTACGTTTCAGCATCCGTGTTTTAGCATTTGTGTTTCAGCACTTTAGCTTCTATGTTCCAGTATCTCTTTTGCGTGCTATCAACCTTGACTGCTCCATAACCAATTGCCATTAATGACAATCCTTGACCGTCTTCATCATCTCCTGTGTTGCAGCATTTGTGTCTGTGTTTCAGCATCTGTGTGCCAACATCTCCGATTGTGGACATCCTTGACTGCTCCATAACCAACCGATTGCCATCAATGACAATCTTTAACCATCTGCGTCAGCTTCTGTGTTCCAGCTTTGTTTCAGCACTGTGTTTCGGCATCTTTGTACCAGCATTTGTGTCTGTATCCTTGACCGTCTTCGTCATCTCCTGTGTTGCAGCATTTGTGTCTGTGTTTCAGCATCTGTGTGCCAGCATATGCGATTGTGGACATCCTTGACTGCTCCATAACCAACCGATTGCCATCAATGACAATCTTTAACCATCTGCGTCAGCTTCTGTGTTCCAGCTCTGTTTCAGCACTGTGTTTCGGCATCTGTGTACCAACATTTGTGTTCCATCTTCTCTTGTGCGTGCTCCATAAACACTCGATTTCCATCAATGACAACCTTGACCATCTGCGTCATCTCAGCTATAGCCATATCTCCAACATAGACATGGTACAATCCTTGAGAACCATTCTTATTATGAAAAAACTATTAATGGCACCAAAGATCCCACATAGAGGCTAAATAGTTTTACATATGTCTTGTGTTTTGTTTTGACAACTTCATCATGAAGCTTAATCCACCCAAGCACCATAGTCTATTAAATAGGATATATGTGGTGGTTTGAAGCATTGTTAATGGCCAATGAGCCAAAGAAAATATGTTTAGGACTTAAGGCCCTTTGTTTCCTCTCTAGTCATGGTACACACCTTGAGACCTATTCTTATTATGAAAACGTACCAATGGTTCCAAATGCAACTATATTGCAACTATATTCTCAAATATTGGTGAGTGGTCAAATGCAACTATATTGCATCTTACGCAACTATATTGCAACTTATGCAACTGTATGCAACTATATGCAACTATATTGCAACAATATGCAACTATATTGCAACAATTTAATATGCAACTATATGCAACTATGAAACTATATGAAACTATGCAACATGCCTTATGTTCTTTCCCTAAAAACCTATATGCAACTATATGCAAATAGGACCTCAAAACCTTATGTTCTTTCCCTGACCACGGACAAGACCTAAGTTCCATACATGGTGCGAAAAAATTGTGAATGACACCCATATCCCACCTAAGCACCATAGTCTATTAAATAGGATAAATGTGGTGGTTTGAGGCCTTGTTAATGTCCAATGAGCCAAAGAAAATATGTTTAGGACCTAAGGCCCTTTTTTCCCTCTCTAGTCATGGTACACACCTTGAGACCTATTCTTATTATGAAAACGTACCAATGGTTCCAAATGCAACTATATTGCAACTTATGCAACCATATTGCAACTATATTCTCAAATATTGGTGAGTGGTCAAATGCAACTATATTACATCTTATGCAACTATATGAAACTATATTGCAACTTATGCAACTATATGCAACTATATTGCAACTATATTGCAACAATTTCATATGCAACTATACAACATGCAACTTATGCAACTTAAGAAACTTTATGGAACTTATGCAACTTTACGCAACTTTATGCAACTTTACACAACTTTACGCAACTTATGCAACTATATTGCAACTTATTGCAACTATATTGCAACTATGCAACTTATGCAACTATATTGCAACTATATCCAACTTATGCAACTATATGCAACTATATTGCAACTTATGCAACTATATGAAACTATATTGCAACTTATGCAACTATATGCAACTTATGAAACTATATGCAACTATATTGAAACTATATGCAACTAGGTGTGGCAATTTCAACTTTATGAAACTATATGATGGATAGGTGTGGCAATTTCATCTTTATGCAACTAAATGCAACTATATGCAACTGTGTTGGTACCAAAAATGTATATTGGCACAATAACTTATCTTCTTGTTTTAATGAGTGAAGGTACCACCAAATAGGTATCTGTCGGATCTATCTTCCTCGAGTGATGATCAAGATATATTAAGAGAGGTTGAAAGTGAGACGTGTTGTACTAGATCTACCGGTTCTAGATCAACTAGGTTGGAAAAGGTAAGGAAAAGATTTTGTACCCGCATGCAATTTTTTATTGCCAACAGAGGGTTGTGTAATTATGATGCTAAGAGCATAGGTGACATTGAGTTTCCCTTGAGGTATAAACATCTAGTGCAATGATGAGAACCTAAGGAGCTACCTGAAGTGGACACAAATTTCTTCATCGGTGGGAGGATGTATCGCATTGCTCCTTCGTCCTTACATGGATTGGTGTTATTTTCCACGGATGGCATAAAGGTCAGCTATGGCACTGTAACTGAATTGATGGAGTATGTCAGACCATTATACAAATACAATCACTGGTTGATGTTGGTTCGATATATGAAAAGTATGCGAAGATACGGAGTTGACGCAAATTATATACAACTACTAGATAACAATCAAAATAAAGGGGCAACTATGTATATTGATGGAAGGACAAAAGATACTGGAAACATTGTGGGCTTTATAAATAGTGCACGACTAGTGGAAACAACTAAGAAACCGAATTGCATATTTGAGGCACGCGAAGGAAATCGTATATTTGTATGTGAAACAAAAACAATAGTTCCAGGTGAAGAGTTGTTGATCGGTTACAACTTAAATCGAATAGATGGAGAGGGTGACCGTGGAAAGGAACCCACTTTGCCTCAGCAGGTAAATGTTAAATACAGTAAAAAATTATGAATACAACAACTAAATTTCAGAAATTTTATTATTATTTTTTTCTGTTATTACTGCAATATTTCATTTTCTTAATGATAAAGGTGAATTTCATAACTTTTATTGATTGATTTATTGTGTCAACATCTATCCAGGGTGACCGTGGTAGAAAATCACCTGCTACATCTCTCCAGGGTGACCATGGAAATGAACCCACTGTGTCTTAGCAGGTAAATGTTAAATACAGTAACAACTTATGACTACAACAACTAAATTTCTGAAATTTCATTATTTTTTTTTCTGATATTACTCCAATATTTCATTTTTTAAATGTTACAGGTGAATTTCATAACTTTTGTTGATTGATTTATTGTATCAACTTATGTCCAGGGTGACCATGTCTGAGTTTCACTTGCTACATCTCTCCAAGGTGACCGTGGAAAGGCATCCACAGTGCCTCACCAGGTAAATGTTAAATACATTAACAACTTATGACTGCAACAACTAAATTTATGAAATTTCATTTTTTTTTTTTTTATATTACTCCAATATTTCATTTTTTAAATGTTACAGGTGAATTTCATAACTTTTATTGATTGATTTATTGTGTCAACTTCTGTCTAGGGTGATTGTGTCTGAGTTTCACCTGCTACATCTCTCCAGGGTGACCGTGGAAAGTCACCCACAGTGCCTCACCAGGTAAATGTTAAATACAATAACAACTTATGACTACAACAACTATATTTTTGAAATTTCATTATTTTTTTTCTGATATTACTCCAATATTTCATTTTTTAAATGTTACAGGTGAATTTCATAACTTTTGTTGATTGATTTATTGTGTCAACTTCTGTCCAGGGTGATCATGTCCAAGTTTCACCCGCTACATCTCTCTAGGGTGACTATGGAAAGGAACCCACAGTGCCTCACCAGGTAAATGTTAAATACATTAACAACTTATGACTACAACACCTAAATTTCTGAAATTTCATTATTTTTTTTTGATATTACTCCAATATTTCATTTTTTAAATGTTACAGGTGAATTTCATAAATTTTGTTGATTGATTTATTGTGTCAACATTTTTCCAAGATCTCACAAAGGATATTGATGAGGATGAAATATTTTATTCGATAAACCCAATGACAACTGTAACAAAGGCCTTGAAGAAGGCTAACATGGAATATCTAGGTTTGATAGCAAAAGACCCCTGACACAGGAGGACAGGGCAATAATTGTAGAGCTACAAACTACAATAACTAATTTTGGGGTAAGTGGCATCTTTACATATTTTTATTAGCTATGACAATTTCATATTCCTTTTTTAGTTTTATATTTCGTATATGATCTAATAAAGAATTTTTTTTTGTTTGTAGGAGTTTTTAAATCCCATGTGTGGGGAACCTGTCGATCCTGCAACTTCTATAGGTAATAGTGAGGGTCCAATGCAAAACAAAGGCCGACATAACAAAGTGCAAGTGAGGCTTTTTGAGCCTCCTTAGGTCCCCCTTGAATCCATTGATGACCGGGGCGATTTTGACCGGCATGACATGCCGGAGCATGATGAGCTGGATCTTGGGACTCCACATGATGACTCCTGAGAGGAACATAGTGTAGGTGCACATGATGCTATTCTGCATGGAGAAGAATGAATTAAAAGTACCGGATCACTAGATGTCACCTTTATGGTGGATGACGGATGTGTTCTGATAATGATTCATAAGATTACAGGTAATTGTCCCATTAATTGATTCATTTTTTTCATGAAATTGAAATGGACATTTCTTGAGATTATTAATTGATTAATGGATACCACGTTACTGCAGGAAACAATGTTTTCTATAAAAACTTACATGACAAAGAATTGGAGCTGTTTGGCCCCACCATTCCCACACGGTGGAATGACCAAGATAGCAAAAAGAAATATGATTTAATAGATCACATGATAAACTTGTTCGGCAACACTTTCAAGAAGAAAGTGGTTACAAAGTTGGCCGACAATAATTTAAAATACACCAGGGACCAGTATAGGGATAAATTGAAAATAGACCTCAAGCACGAGTGCCCTCACATGGTTCCTGCAAAAGAGTGGAAGGCGCTAATAGAGGATGCAAAGGAGAACTTGTTTAAAAAACAAGGACGACAACCACAAGCTGGTTAAGCAAGGTACAACACATGTCATATTATCACTGAAATATGATAATTTATGTTTTTCTTTCCTATTTTAAGTAACAATTCCGATATCTATTTTTGTTCAAATATTCCATATGTAGGCTACCAGACACATCCAAAGCAACAAAGGCCAAAGTGGAAAAACACGGCCAGTATAAACTAGGTCAGGGTGGCTACAGAAAACTCAAAGACTGAATAGTAAGATTTAAATGATTAACTATGGTTAATATTTATTTAACAGTAGCGAACAAATATATGTTTTTTTATTGGTATTTTTAATGGTGTTATGCATTGCAGTTAGATATGTTCGACACTACTGCCACCGAGGAGGACCTGAAGCTTGGTTACAATCTTGGTTTTAAAAGTGTGATTGAATATAGAAACATCTTGGGCCAGACTCCTATCTCCCTAGCCACGTAGGTAAATCAAATGAATAAGGAAACTGCAGTAGCATATTTGTAAAGTCTATTCATATTTTATTATATCACCCTTAACTAAGTATTTATGTTTGTTTTCAAGAAGCAGTGCTACCGCAATAGTGAATCAAGTGATATTAAGAAAACATCGTGTCATACAAGGGTCCACATGTCCAGTGATAGTGTAATGCAGAGTACCCATTCCGATATGTATGCTTCAGAATTATAAATATTTACTGTGATTGTAGATATTTATTTCCCGACTTATACTTATATATTATCTTCTCAAAATTGAAGAGAATGTAGCTCAGGAGGGTGAAATGCGAGAGAAACCAAGTGGATAGGAAATTAATGCACCAACTATCCCAACTACAGAGACAGGTAAAGAGCAATAGTGTAATGTTAATCAAAACAATGAATTAGTTATTTCAATTATATTTCAACATATCGATATAATCATTTTCGTTGTTCCAGTTCATGACCCTGAACAGATGCCAACTAACCCTTCTCAACGACGTACCATAATTATGGTACAAGAGCTCACACAAACAATAGAAGGATAGGGCACATGAAATACATTGTCCTTAGATGATGATGATATCCCAATTGTCATTTTTATGAATGTAAAAAAACATAAATAAAAGAAAAATTATATGTATAAATTCATGACCTGTTTTTGGATCTTTATCGATGTTTATATGTTCATATGTTTTGATGACTATCCTAGTTATGCATTAATGTCTATATGTTTTCTATATAAAGAAAATCATTTGTTGGGTATGGGGAATTGAGAGCGATGTGAGGGGGGGGAGGGGACATATGAGCTTCCACCTTCATGAGGTTGGCCCTGTTCAGTAGAGAATAACCCATTCTCAAAACAAAGAGAAGGTCATTAAGGTATGCGACAACTTAATTTTTTTCTAGAGTATTTTACATAACTAAATGCATGCTTATTTGCTTATTAATTATTTACTCATATAAAAAAAAAACTTTTATTATTCGTGCAGGTCTTGGTGATGGAAATGCATCTCGTGGACAACTCTTATCAAGTTCTATGGGCTAATGGATCTAGTGAAAGAACAATGAAAATGTAAGGGTTTTGACGTGTTTTTAAAAGTAGGCTTTATACTAGTAGAAGTTCACAATCCTCATGAATATGTAGATATTGATATATATGACAAGTTCCATGTGGTGTTTTGGTTTACTTGTACATATTTTAAATATAATTTTGGTTTACTTGTAGTTTTTTTATAAATAAGTATAACAATTCTAGAGAACCTCCATCTACAAAATCTTTATCCATATCCTCATTGTGGAAAATAAATTATAAAAGATCCCTCACTTCATTCATTTCCATAATCCTAACCTTATTGATATCCCTAGTCGAAATCCTAGTTCCTATTAAACAATGCATGAAGCTAATCCCAATAATCTAGACCCCTCCTCTCATCCCACATGTTAGTGCAAGTATTATAAGGCTCCAAAGGACACTACTACAAAATGCTTATTCTTATAATAATAATTCACATCCAAATGCTTGTACATAGATGAGAAATCCCTTGATGATCCTAGGATACACCAATATTTGGACACTTCTCCCCAACAAAAAATAGTCCCTATTACAAACTCTATTGAAAAAGATCCCTCATTACTCATAATGACGAATGAAATTTATTCCCCTCTATAAGGCTCCTTTTTACTCATAATTGTTAGATCAAAGACCAACCTGCCACTATAATCCTTGACAATTTATAACCAAAATAATCACATTTTCCATCACTGATCACCCTTGTCCTTATCATTGGGGATTTTTACAATAGGATGTAACTCATCTTCTCATTAATAAACATTGTGGAGTCACCCTTGTCATAGGGATTTTTCAAGAGATTGTTGAATGCTATGTATCTCCCCTTGATTACTCTAATTTACTCTTGAACATATATAATATGAACAACAATGAAATGCTTTATAAGATGTCCACTGTTCCTATTGGGATCTTTTTTGGGCTAGCTTAGACTTCCCATTATCATCTCTAGCCACTTCTTACCTGGTAGCACCCAATATTACCTAGTTCTCCCCTTGTATTCTTCCACTCCTAGTGTTCCATGCTCTCCTACATACTCTTCCTCTTTTCCTAGTCCTTCAAATGCTTGGGGAAAGTATTGCCTCTCCTTCTTAGCTTTTCTTCCTTACACCCCTTTTTCTCCATTTTCATTTGGTCATAATATTGATGGGTCCCTTATAGGTCATTATCTCAATAAAGACCCTACTTGAGATAACCTCTACCTAGTTAGGATCAACTATCACTTGTTTGGTCAGTTTTCAAATATGTCCCCCTTAATGGTCACACTCCATAGCTTGCAACTATGGAGACCCTCCCAATGGTGACATCATATCTTCCTTTGATCCTCTCTCCTCCACTGGTACCATTGGTATTTTTCACCTCTACGCTTGCATTGAACTTAGTTTGATGCATGTCGCCTCCTACGCTTGCATAAAATACCCCATTGATGTATTCCACCTCTCATTCTTTCACTAAATCTAGGCTACCATGTGTTKTTTTTGTGCTTTTGATGAGTCTATATTACTAGTTTATGGTGCATGTTATGCCCACACTCTCTAGATTATCATATGTCACATGGGGCTCATCCTTTCCTTTCCATAAGAGATCATGTTGTTAATCCTCTACGCTTGCATTGAACTTAGTTTGATGCATGTCGCCTCCTACGCTTGCATAAAATACCCCATTGATGTATTCCACCTCTCATTCTTTCACTAAATCTAGGCTACCATGTGTTTTTTTTGTGCTTTTGATGAGTCTATATTACTAGTTTATGGTGCATGTTATGCCCACACTCTCTAGATTATCATATGTCACATGGGGCTCATCCTTTCCTTTCCATAAGAGATCATGTTGTTAATCCTACCTCACTTGTGGTAAGATGTCAACCTCTGTGATGTAGGTATCTAGCTAAACATGTTCTTGCATTGTTCATTACTCATTCTTGGAAATGAAAGTATGTATTAGTCTACCCCCTGTATATTGAACATATTCACGATGTACCCAAAATTTTGGACCTCATTATTATTGTCCTTTTTGTATGCTCCAACAATTGTGCAAGTGACATCCACAAGTCTCTTCCTATTATATTAGTAATATTCCTCTTATTATTATCAAGGAAGGAGTTGATAACTAGCCCTTATATACACTATGCCTAAATTATCGAGGCATCAAATAACATTATGTTTTTACAAGAATATATGAGTCAATGTCATAACGACCCTTTAGGTTTGTAAGAGTTTCCAAATATTAAAGGTGTTAAGAGCCATTATTTCCCAAATCATTCAGAACATAGAAGAAAATTGACCAATATCTTATACATAGGTGATGAAAGATATTTTAAAACCTTTTCATAAATCACAACCTTTTTACTGATGGCGTCTTCATGGGTTCAAATACTTACTTTACAAACCTAACAATATTTCTACCTTTAAACATTCTCATGAACCCTTGGGTTTACCGTTACTCCTCGTGGGTCATAAATTTCCACTCACCAAATTCATACAAATTGAAATTTTTGTCACTTGCACAAGCCTATATGACATCAGTACAAATATATGAATTCAACTAGGACTAGACCTTTTCCCTTTCATGTTGATGATCTCCATCAACTTTGGGACTCAATGTCTCTTCATTAAATTATCCTTCTAATGAGAATGGCATAGACAACTTCAAATGATCCACATATACATTGGAATATTTTCCCATATATGGTGACCAACCCAAGCAAATAGCTTTGATTCATTCTTATCCACAATCCTAATATATCATTTTAAACCTTTCTTTGGTGGGTTCAAACACACTTGATCAAACTTAGGAGGTATGTGTTGTTAAATGCTTATCATGCCTCTATTCTTAACTTGATTGACATTCCTACAAGCTAGTTGCTTATACCTACACATGTTCATGGATTTTTCTTTTTAACGAAGTTCGCATATTTTTCCATTGATCATCTTTCTTAATTGTTCCACTTTGAGGGCTAAAATTTCAAGTTAAAGTGAGTACAATAAAATATGATAAATTCATAGGTGGAGGATTTGAGGTGATCAATGAATTGTGCAATTAAAAATGATATATATAAATGACAAACAATCTTCCCAAATATTGGGATGTTATAGCCTCACAATCCTCCTTCAAGCCTACAATCATCTCAAAGACTCAAGACTTGCATATACATACAAGTTTTGTAAGGTTTTAACCATTTGCCAAAATTTGAGCTAGATGTAGGTAATCCCTTATATTCTTCAAGTACATAAGAGTTTAACTTTATATCTATGGTCAAATAAAAAAAAAACTAGAGGTATTAAAGGAAATTGACCATGTGGTTTTGTATATATTTATCATATTTGATTACCGAATCAAAATGTTGCAGGATAACATTCACATGAAGTCTGAGCTTTGTTGTGACTTGGATTGTGCAATTAACAATGATATATATAAATGACAAACAATCTTCCCAAATATTGGGATGTTATAGCCTCAGAACAAATGAACCAATGTTTGATTTATATGCTTGGGATACCCATGCAATTGTAAATAAAGGATAGAATTCTCTTCAGCTTATATCCATTATCATCTAGAGTGTGGATTAAAAGTTTCTTGAGAATCTATTATATCTACTACACATGATAAATGCAGATATTCCAAAATGTACCTTTACATGAGTGAAGAAGATAATTACATCTTGTTTTCATGTTTCAACATGGTATAAAAACTACCATATTATTTAGTCTTGTTTACTCTAAAATGTATATCGACTTTACAGCTTCAAGCTTCCCACATGAGCTTATTCTTGTCTCTCCTTTTTCAACAACAAAATTATGAAATTTAAACTTTAATCCTCCTTCAAGCCTACAGTCATCTCAAAGACTCGAGACTTGCATATATATACAAGTTTTGTAAGGTTTTAACCATTTGCCAAAATTTGAGCTAGATGTAGGTAATCCATTATATTCTTCAAGTACATAAGAGTTTAACTTTAGAGATATGATCAAGTAAAAACATCAAAGGTCTTAAAGGAAATTGACGATGTGGTTTTGTCTATATTTACCATACTTGATTATCGAATCAAAATGTTGCAGGTTACCATTCACATGAAGTCTGGGCTTTGTTGTGACTTGGATCAATTGACAAGGATTATAAAAGCTTATGATTTGAGTTAATTTTTTTTTTTTGTTTTCCCAACAATTAATCCATGTAGTACTTCAATGCCTAAACTATGATGTACAATTCCTTATCTTATTTGGGTATATTATGATTGCACCAACAAAAGTTTCAAGTGTTATGTTATCCAACTCCTTCATTGTATCGAAGGTTCTGCCATTATGTACCATGTGAAATTTTCTTTGATTTCAAATGAAATTGCAAGTTTCATTAGATTTAATATTGATGCATTACAATTATTTCAAATCAAAGCTTTAGTGACTTGGTTTTCAATTGCAATGAATTGAAAGGTTATACTTTCCTTTTCTAATGTTCATTGAAGAGACACTTCATTCCTAAATAATTTTCTAACCCCATGAATTACCCTGGTTCAATTAAATTATCTGGGATCAACCAATTTACAACAAATTTTATATTTCTTAGGTCAATACAAAATTCACATCCTCTAACTACAAAATCCATAAACAACAATAATTGTTTTCCAAGATCATATTT
>JASDQU010099865.1:158553-216517 GCA_032191745.1 Picea mariana
TCATATTGGTATCCCTACTTCTAATCCAACTTCATGATAACATATTCTTACAATATTTGGTTGATTAGTGCCTTGATTATTTGTAGGGGATATATATATATATATATATATATATATATATATATATATATATATTGTTCAATCTAAAATTTATACACATTTTCTCTAACATCCATCTTTCAATAGAATATTACAATATTACAATATATTAGAATATTAGAATATTACAATGTAATAGTAATGCCATATTACAATGTAATATGGCATTACCATATTACATTGTAATATGCAATACAATATGGTATACCATATTACAATGTAATATGGTAATACCATATCTCAGGTAATTTTTTTTTTTTAAAACTCAAAGTCATCATTAAAATATCGATGATAGTTCATCTGAAACAAATTTTGTATTTTACCACAACCGTCACAATAGCGACGAAAGTTCGTCACAATTTGCCACGAATTTTCATCCCACATACAACATTTGCATCGTAAGTTTGGTCTTGAGGTATATTTTCGTCGATATTGCCACAGATTTTCGTCGCAAGTTGCGACAGTTTTGCATCGCACATTCAAAATTTGCGTCGTAAGGTATTGGCTTGGCATAAATTTTCATCGCAATTGCGACGAATTTTTGTCGTAATTGCCACACTTCTTCGTTGTTATTACGATGTAATTTCATCACAATTGCAACGATGCATAGGGTTAATCGATCTTGAAGGTGGTGGCACGTGGAGAGCTTATATCATCAATGTTTCCAGGCACACCTAGATCGTGGATATAGCGACGAAATTATTCCAACGCAAAAAAATCTCGGCTTTCGTGGAAATTGCGACGGATAAGTGTGGCAATATCAACGAAAAACTGTCGCAAATTTGATCATATGTACTAGTGCATCAATCGAAAGGATTCAAGGTGCTCTTATTAACCTTCTCTTCCCTCTCTCTTATCTCTTAGTCTATATTTTTTTTGGGTAGATTATAGATAAGTCAGTCTTTTAAGGGAGTTATCGGTCTACCTATTCCTTAGAACCAGTTTAAGGTGACTTTCCTGTATAATAATTAACAACTTCACTCGGGAGTCTCTCTACGGTCTTAGTGGAAGATCTTGGTTTGATTTGATTTTCAGTTTCTTTCTAATTTTTCTGAGTGTTCTGAGTCATATTGGGTCTCTAGTCACCTTCCAAATGCCTACCAACTTCCCTTGCCCATGTTGTTTGTCCAAACGTTTTTTTTTTTTTTTGAAAATTTGCAGAGGCTCCCTGTTCTCTGTACAAAATGTGTACATACACATTCTACATCATACACAACCTACGTACATATGTAGGATGGATATGCACAACACACGTCTTTACTGTTTTGGAAAAAAAATTCAAAATTTTTTCCTTTTCTTTTAGGAAACTTGTGGTTCCCAGGTCTTCCTGAGTTCCAAAATCTTCTATTGTTTGGGGATTAGACAATTTGCAGGTTCATATTGTCTATGAAATAAAGAAAAAAAGAAATCATTTTGTCTCTCTATGTTTCCAAGCATTTTTGGCTTATTTTTATCTTGAATTTTAAGAAAAATGAGTTTCATTTAAACAAAAATTCCCCCTCATGATCGGGGGGGGGGGTGCATGAATCGTGTATTTTGCTGTTTCTTTTAGCATTTTTTCTTATTTTTTCTTTTTTTGAAAGAAAAAAAAAAACCTTGTTTTTATGATACTTAGGTCTCTTTCTTTCTTTGCATTGTTATTTGAAAAAGAGAAAGGAATTAGCATAGGGTTGTGTTTTATTCTCATCTTGAAATCATTTCAAAAGAAAAATAAGAAATAAAATACTTTAATTTTTCTCTTTTGTTTCACTCGAAAGTTGCATTGTGAATTTTGCATGGAAAGGAGAAAAGATTGCATCTTTAATTTAGAAGGATTGTTAATGCATTTTCTTTCTTGAAACTCTTCTCATTTGAAGGATTAGTGTAAATTTTTCTTTGCGAGTTTTCTTATAAGTTTCATTTTTTCAAGAGTTTCAAACAACATCAGTTGCACTTCCATACCCTTTGAGTAAAAAACAACCACTAAAATGAATGCTTAATCTTAAAATCTATTAGACCTTTTTGTTTAAGGGTACACTAATTAGACTAGGCTTTAGGGCCTTGGATTATGTGTGGAGAGGAAACTCTTCAAGGCAACTTAAATAAACTTAAGAGTATGAGATAGGGAGTGTTGAAGTCCATTGTGGTAAACGTTATCCACGAACCCCCTCTAACATAGGGGATAAACACGAGGTCATGTGAGGAAAGGTAGAGGAGATAACCACACATAGTGGGGATCATATTTTGAGGGTCATTATTAGCATTCCATTGATTTCATTTGACTATGGATATTCGTGGAAATCAAATATGTTTTGGATATTGAGTTATCTTCCAGACCATTTTCTTTTGGTTCCCTCAAAAGGCTTCAGACATAGTTATCCTGCTCATATGATCTTCCCGACTGTCGATTGTACCCTCCTGGTGATTGACTGTGTCTTGGAAACCTAGTTTCCTTTTACATGGACTCACTTAGGTGACTGCGGGGGTATACCATGGTACCTAGGATAGATGTCAAATCACTCTTTTCAGAGTATACCCGAAGGGTGTTTCCGTGTTCAAGTTACACTTGCACCGATAAGTTTCTATAATGTTGGTTGGAGTAACTGTTACTATTCTCTTGGAGAGTGTCGAGTCTACCAAAGTGGTCACGTTGATGCAATATTTGGCTGATCCCACTCTTTTGATGGGGAGTGATGTGTCTACTGACCATGTTTTTAACATTTCTATTTTAGTACTTTCAGAACAAGGGGGAATTCCGCTCACTTCGAGCTCACCCCCTCCAAGTCCTAGGATGGTTTCCTTTGATTGGAATGACCTTGTTGAGCCTCTCCTTCCTTATTCTACACCTGTAATATACCAGATATAAAAAGTATGCAGAATAGAAATAAAATGCTAGAAATGGTAGAATAACAGTAATATAACCAGCATAATCTCCACAATAACACAGAAATGATATAAGAACAACAACAGAAACAACACTTTAATTCAGAAATCAATGTTCACGGGCCTCTTCGAGGGGGAAACCTCAAGTCGAGCAACTCTCTATTACAATAATATCCAAGCTAGGGTTTTCATACCCTCGACCCTTATTTATACTAAATATGTCTATCAAGAGAAGCATCTAGAGGAAGATCCTTCTAGAAACGAAAGCTTCTATTAGGTCTTCTTACATCTGCCTTATTCTATTTTATTGAAAGGCCTTATTAATATTGACCTTTATTACATACAAATATATTGCTCTACCTATGTGTGAGTTAGGACCCTAACTTGTCCGCCCCCTTAAAAACAACCTTGTCCTCAAGGCTTGAGATGTGGAAACTGCTGCAAAATGGTATAAGCTGGTTCCCAAGTGGCATTTGTTGGAGTTGTATCTTTCCACTGGACTAACACTTCTTTGATGGCTCTCTGACGCAGGCGATGCTCATGCTGGTCCAAAAATTATTCTGGCTGTAGCCAAATGGATCCTTCTTTAGCTAACTCGGGAAGGTTGGTTTGAATTTGGCACCTAGTTCCAATCACCTTCTTTAAGCATGAAACATGAAAAACAGGATGTAGCTTCGAATGACTGGGTAGAGCTAACTGATAGGCGATTTGTCTCACATGCTTGAGAACTGTATAAGGACCATAAAATTTGGGCGCTAGATTCTGACAATGCTCGGTCTTGAGGGAAGTTTTCTTGTATGGTTGTAGTCGTAGAAACACATGATCCCCTTCTGCAAATTGATGTTCAGAGCGACCTTGATCTGCTTGTTGCTTCATGTGATTCTGTGCCATGACCAAGTTCTCTTTGAGGGTATGGAGAATATCCTCTCGAACTGTAAGTGTTTGGTCAACTACCTAGACCTTCGAGGTACCCGATAAGTATGAGAGAACTGAAGGTGGCTTCTATCCATATATCGCTTCAAAAGGAGTCATGCATGTAGATGTATGGTAGGAAGTGTTGTACCACCATTCAGCTAGGGGTAACCATTGAGCCCACTAATTTTTCTTTTTAGAGGAAAAACACCTCAGATATGTTTCCAAACATTTGTTGACAACTTTCGTTTGACCATCAGTCTAGAGATGATAAGATGTGCTGAGATGCAATTGGGTGTCCTGTAGCTTGAACAATTCATGCAAAAAATTGCTTGTGAAAGTTGGGTCATGATAAGAAACAATAGAGTGTGGCATGCCATGAAGCTTGAAGACCTGGTCCATGAAAATTTGAGCCACCATGGATGCGGTAAATGGGTGTTGAAGAGCGCAGAAATGAGAATACTTGGAAAGGTGATCCACAACCACCATTATGACTTATTTATTTCCCTATTTGGGTAAGACGGTAATAAATTCCATAGAGATATCCTTCCAAATAGCAGGTGGAATTGGAAGCGGTTGTAGTGTGCCTGGAGATTTGACTGTTTCTCCCTTGTTGCATTGACACACATCACATTCAGCGACAAAATTACGGATGTTCTATTTCATACCATCCCATAAAAAAGAACGTTTGAACCTGTCATAGGTTTTGGTGAACTCAGAGTGCCTTGCTGTGGGTGTAGCATGAAGCTCAGAACGTACCATGGATTTAAGCTTTGATTGTTTACTTAAATAAAAAAAAACTTTGTATCGAAGCTCATCCTGGAGCCAAGATTACCCTGGGGGAGCTGGAGCATTGGTCTGCAATTGTTGGATCAGATGCGAACTTTTGGGATCTTGTAGCCATTCCTGGTGAACAACTTGGAGCCAATCTGGTACAATTAAGGAAAGAGAAAAAAGGGATCCTTCTTCTTCATATTTTCGAGACAGTGCATCTGCCACCACATTGTCTTTTCCTTTCTTGTAAATGATCTCATAATCATATCCAAAGAGATTAGTCACCCATTTTTGTTGCTCCAGGGAGGAAATGCATTATTCTAGAAAGTACTTGAGGCTTTGATGGTCTATCTTAATTTGGAAACATTTCCCCAAGAGATAAGGGTGCCACAAATCAACGACATGAAAAATAGACAACATTTCCTTTTCATAGATGGGTTTGACCAGATTCCTTTCAGATAGTTTCTTGCTAGTGAAGGCCAAAGGTCGACCCTCTTACATAAGGACAACACCGATTCCTTTCCCCGAGGTATCACATTCCAACACAAAGGTCTTTGTGAAATCAAGAAGGGCCAGAATTAGAGTGGTGCACATGGCCATCTTCAAGGTTTGAAAATATTGAGCAGTAGCTGGAGTACAAGTAGAAGAGTTCTTTTTGAGGAGAGCAGTGAGAGGTGTTGCAATCTTTCCATAATTCTTAACTAACTTGCGATAATACCATGTTAAGACAAGAAATCCATGCAAGCTTTTGAGAGTCTTTGGGTGCGGCCAGTCTTTCATATCTTCAATCTTTTTTGGATCCACCCTGATGCCATCCTTGCCAACTAGATGACCCAAGTATTCTACTTCTGTGGCACCAAAAGAAAATTTAGACTATTTTAGGAAAAGTTGGTGCTGAGAGAGTAGATGGAGAACTCGATCCACGTGAGTAAGATGGTCTGTCCAGGGTCTTCTATAGATGAGGATATCATCAAAGAAAACTAAGACAAAATGACAGAGAAAGGGACAGAAGACATGATTCATGAGGCTTTGGAAGGTGGAGGGGGCATTACACAAGCCAAAAGGCATGACCAAAAACTCACAGTGGCCCTCATGAGTTCGAAAGGTCGTCTTGGGAATGTATGCCTTTTTCATACATATCTAGTGATAGCCTGAGCGAATATCAAGTTTAGTAAAGAATTGGGCGCCACTCAATTCATCCAGGAGGTCATCAATGACAGGAATGGGAAATTTGTCTTTAATGGTCAATTTGTTGAGGGCACGGAAGTCAGGAAACATTCTCCAAGAACCTTCTTTCTTTAGGACCATGACTACAGAAGAAGAGTAAGGGCTCATACTAGGGTGGATAATGCCTACATTAAGGAGTTCCTGGACCCTTTTCTTCATTTAATTTTTTTTTGAAAAGGGGTGGCGATATGGACGGATATTGGGAGGAAGGCTTCCGAGTACAAGGGGAATGGAATGATCATGAACACCGTAGGAAGGAGGGAGTCCTTGGGGAGTGGAAAATACCATTTGATGTTTAGAAAGGAGGGCTTAGAGGTCTTGTGGCACCGAGGGTGTCTTTGTTGCTTGTATGGCATGGAGTTGGGCAATGACACCAGAATGACCTTTTTTGAGTAGCTTTTCCATTCGATGGGAACTAATGAGCTCATGTGAACCAATAGTGATTCTTTGGAATTTATATTTATGGCCTTCCTGGTCGAATTGCATGGTTAATTCCTTAAAATCCATGAGAATGGGACCCAAATTCCTTAGCCAGTCTTCACCCAACACATTGTCACAACCGCCCATGTCAATAGCAAACATATGGGATTTTAGGTGGTAGTAACTAATTTGGAGACAAGCATTTTCACAGTGCCCTCTACATTTCATTGAACCACCATTGGCAATCATGATTTGGAAATTGTTGACGGCATGGATGTAGCAATGAGTTTCTTGGGCAATGCAGTGATGAATAAAATTATGGGTGCTTCCACTATCATCCAGAATGATGACCTTCCAATGCTTGATGTAAGTGATTAACTTGAGGGTTTGGGGAGTGGAGAAGCCAGTCAAAGCATTGAGAGAAATGACCAGTTTCACTTCGGGAGGGTCTGAGGGAGGGGTTATGTCAATGATTTTAGGTGACTCAGACACAAGGGGAGTTTCAACATCCTCTTCTAAAATATCCTCAGATATGGCCATAAAAATATTTTGTTCCTTACACTTGTGGCCCGGGAAATATTTGTCATCACAATTATAACAAAGACATTTGAGTTGGCATTCATCCATTTCAGCCCTGGTCAATTTTTGGATCTTTAATGGGGTGGAGGGAGTAGTGGGATTTAAGGGTTTAGGGGAGGGATAAAGGAGGGTTTTCAGTTTTGAGAGGATACAACCTGTTGTTCTTATTTATCTCTTTTAGTAGCCTCCACCCAACTCGAGGGTTGAACCATGAGGACATGGGCCTAAATCTCCTTTGAGGCCACTGATAAAATACTCTCGAAAGAAATCATTAGTCATGTGCTCTATTCAAAAAGCCAGGCGCTCAAAGGCAACTATGAAGTCTTCTACTATTCGTGATTGTTTCAACATTGTAAAATTGCCCAAATGGTTGGTGTCAGTGTCAAAACATTCATAAAGATCAGTCACAAATTGGGTCCAAGCAATATACCCTTGACGGGAATTTTTTCGCCATTGCCACCATTGCCAACGTTCTTGATCTATATGGAGAACACCATACTGGAGTTTGACCAAGTCATCTATAATGTCGTATAAAGAGAAATAATGTTCCATTTGGGTTACCCAACCAGTGGGGTTCGAGCCATCAAATTTGGTCACATCCACTCGCGGAAGGTGTAGGTCACGTTGAAAGTGATGGTGTTGAAAGGTATGGGAATGGGAGGAATGTTCACCTTTAGTCTTTGGAGGTGCGTCAGATAAAGGGTCATCTGTAGAGATATTCAGTTTGGTGTAGAGTGATGCAAAGACAAATTCAAGCTGGGTGGTTAGTTCTTGTTTGACTTCCTCCATTGAGGACTACATGGTTGTATTTATGGTTGTATTGATGGTTGTATCGATGAAGGCAACATTGGCACTGAGTTGTTTTACTTATTTTTGGGTCTCGAGGAGACCAGATTGCAAGGTGTTGAAGCAAGCTTCTAGGTCTTGGCTACGGGTATGGGCCATGAGGATGGGTGAACTGAAAAGGGGCAGGTGGGATAAAAAAATTTGCGAAAAATGATATGGATGAATGTGATAAGGGTGAAGAGATGAATCCAATGGAATAGGTCTCAAATGATGGTGAAAAAATTTCCAGACTTTTTTTTTTTTTCTACACCTGCAGAGTTATACTCTGGTCTGGAGAATACTACAGCGATGAAATCCCCAAATGCTTAACCACTAAGAAAAGTGTAGTGATTTGACAACCCGAACACAGTTGCGTGGCAACAAATCTTGTTTGTTTTAATTTGTTTATGTTTCTGTCCCCCAAGGGTTAGGTATTCAAGGGTTCTACAGATAAGGGTTTTCCCTGTGCTATAGCTCTCTGATATACATGCGGGGTCCAATAATAGTACTTGGCCCAATATCTCAGGGCACTAACTAAGGAGGATAGACCGTACCCTTAGACGTACTACCTGACTACCCAGGTACTAGAGAGTATATTCCCAAGTGTTGTTCTCGATGGAACTATAGCAGTCAGGCAACCAATCGGTTTATCTAAAGAGGGCTTCAAGCAATCTAGGACGATCCATACATAGGTGTTGTCTGATGCACTACCACTCAAAGGGGTACCAACAAGGGTTACAAGGGTGGCCAACAGATGTGCGCTTAAGAATCACTTGTATTTCCTGTGTGTATGAATCCCTCAACCACGGGTTTATGCGTGTAACGACAGATCTCTGTGGCTTAAAGACGCCAAAATACGTCTCTACCCTGAAAAAAATTTCCCACAATTTCTGCCAAGGAAAGTGATCTGATACCACTTGTAATATACCATATATAAAAAGTATGCAGAACAGAAATAAAATGCTAGAAATGGCAGAATAACAGTAATATAACCAGCATAATCTCCACAATAACACATAAATGATATAAGAACAACAACATAAACAACACTTTGATTCATAATGCAATGTTCACGAGCCTCTTCGAGGGGGCAACCTCTAGTCGAGCAATGCTCTGTTACAATAATATCCAAGCTAGGGTTTTCATACCCTTGACCCTTATTTATACTAAATGTGTCTATCAAGAGAAGCATCTAGAGGAAGATCCTTCTAGAAGCGGAAGCTTCTATTAGGTCTTCTTATATCCGCCTTATTCTATTTTATTGAAAGGCCTTATTAATATTGACCTTTATTACATTCGAATATATTTCTCTACCTATGTGTGGGTTAGGACCCTAACAAAACCCTTTCAAATAAGGGTTGAAGTTAATTCAAAAAACATTTACCGATCTATTGAAGATGAAGGAACCTCCACAATTATTTTATCCTCCTCGACTTGGCAAGCTTTGGGTTCTCTCGAGCTTGTGTCTACTTCTCATGTGTTGTTGGCTTCAAATAGATGTCCTAGTGAGTATTTGGGGAGTCTTCCTCAATTACCTATCTTGTTAGGTGGGAATATTGTCCTTGTTGATGTTATAGTGGTGCAAGGCCTGTTAGATTTTAATATGCTTCTCAGGCATGATTATGTATATGCTATGAAATATGTGTTGTATACGTTCTTCTGGGTGATGCATTACCCTCACAATGGAACAATTTTCACTATATACCAACTGACATATGGTAATCACCATCCTAATTCAATGTTAGTTCAGGTTTCCCCTTTATATGTTCCTAGTATTCCTGTTGACTCTACCCCTCCACAGGTAAATTATGTGGTGTCTTATCCTCGGTGTTCAATTTCTCCTGAGTAGGAACTTGGTCACTCATGTTTGCCTTCTCAAGAATTCGTCTCAACAATTGATCCATTGGTTTACCCAATGGGGGGCATGGGATCCCTTGCTTCCCCCTCATGGTCCAAGTGATATTGAGTTTCTTTTTGAGTATGATCTCATTGGTTGTATATCCTCAATCCCTTGTGCTTGTGATTCTTCGTTGATAGAATTTGTTGGTCCTTACCAGAACCTCCATCATTATATGGAATATGGTCAGTTTGCTTCTCCCTTTGGGATTGTCGACCTTCCTCGTTCATGTGATTTCTCGGATATTGAATTTCCTTCAGATGAGGCTATGCTTGAATCCATGACTACAGATTATATACCGTGGAAAGATTTACACCATGGTTTGTGTTTTCTTCCTTTTTGGGATACTTTTCAAGTTGGCTATCGAATAGACTCTTGGTTAGAGCCTAGAAGCGGGCTCTACTTGAACTAGTACTATGCATGAGTTGTAAGGTTGTGCAATGCCTTGTACCATACTGTACAATATAGGTTTTCTATTTTCAAGTTTTGTATTCAACAGAACCTCTTATTTTTTAAAGATTCTATCTATATTGTATTTATTAACTTCTGGATGAGTGTTATTTGCCTTATATGTAGGATCTTGGAGACATTTTTCTTTGACATTTGTTCATTGTATTGATCCATTCTGACAGGTATTGACCTCAAAATTGGCATATAGGTTAGGTTTTCCCTACTTTAATTTTTTCATTATCCGTTTCCTGGTTCATTTGGCCTTAGGATCGACCCCATTGAATTGCAACACTAACCTTCCTTGTTTATAAGTGTTTCATACTTTAACTGGTAGAGCCTGTTATCACATATAGTTGTCAAGAGTAGTAGGTCATCCAAGTTCATTTTCTGCACAGGAAGCTTCCGAGCGCAACATGCAAAGCAGCTCATTTCGGGCTTAAAATAAAAACAGGCGGGCTCAGTTTTGCAACGGTGGAGATCCCATGTGAGGATAATATTAGCGGCCCCCAGGTTTCAGATTTTTATAAGTGCACGAAGTATAGTGCCATGAAAAGAGTCAAAGTCCTGAAGTAGATATCAACCATCTGAATCCAGACTACCACGCGTCATCAGATCTGTCACTCCAAGAGGTATTATTTTTCAATGTCAAAAGTAGCGTTCCCCCCCAGGGCACAATTTGGTGGATTCTAAATTTGGCGCAAGGTTAATCTTGGCAGTAGTGCTAAATCTAGTAGGTGCACCTAGATCATAGAGTGCATCTAGATCAACGACCATGCTTCATTGTGGGGACACAACTTGCTCGATCAATAAAATTATTGAGCGGTCCCGCAATTGAAACCATGGTTTGGTGAAAGTGATACATGGCAGAAGGCGGTGGATTGAGGGCCCAAAAAAGGTGTGACTTCAAACCTCTTTTGACGGCCCTGCAATCATGTGCTCATAGAGTGTCCAATTCGAGAGCAGCACGTGGCCACCCCCTAAGCACTAAGCCTCGTCCTGGTATCGAGGGTTCAGTTAATTAAGGTGAGGAAGGTTGGTGAAACCTCGTCTCACCACTTAAATGGAAATACATAAGGACTATCAACAAGCTGACTCTTCTACTAGTCTCGTCTGATAGAAGCTCACGTCTGGCAGAAGACTGCATGTGCAGTCTTCTATAGAACATGCAGATGTAAAGCCTTGAATGTAATGACTCAGCCACGCCTTTGCTAGCGGTGGCGAATTGTTCTGAGTATATAGGTGTCATTTTTATATTTTGTTAAGGTTGAATGGTTGAGCTAGGCTCCCTGCTATTGTAATATTTTTATGAAGAACACTAGTTCTCTGGTTATGTATATTTTTTTGAGACATCTTGGTCAATCTAAGTCATCTTTCTTGATCCATATTATTTGCCTCTAATACTGAGAGAGTTCATGAATGATCGATTCACATGAATTGTTGTAATTGTATTATGATGAATGTTTTGATTATAGTACTGTTATAATTTCTTTTAGTTTCCTTGAAAATTTGAATCCAATAGGATCTTGTGTTTGAGTTTTTCCTCCTTAGGCTACTTGAAGACCTGATGTCCATAACAGACCTCTACACTCTCCTCTCCAAAGTCTTCCCTCTATTCACCCTTACTCCAACTTACTGACTGAAGTTGATTCCATACCTCAAATGATTGTGCATGCTATTCCATATTTTTGAGTTAGAATGTTATTATGATTGAGTCTGCGCCCATTTGACCTCTTTAAAACCAACCTATGACATATAAATTGATGGGTACTAGGCTTACCTTCAATGCAATCTGAAGGTGACTTCTAGTGCTAACATTTCTGGCGCCATTGTCGGGGATCGAATTGAAGACTTTTCCCTGGGATAGAATGACAACAAACTTTTGATTCTGAAGGTGCATCAGATATCATAACCTTTGAAGATTACGCTTGCACCTAGTGACTCCACTGTCTCAGTGTGGCTGCCTCTGGCTACAGCGATAGCTCCTTGGGAGAACACAACGATCAGATATGGTCTTTGATGGTGAACAAAGACCAGACACACTCAGACTGTGTATCATTCACTTGGTGAATCCATAGTTGAAGAATCGATTGGTGACTCCACTGGTTCGAGATGGAAGACATTTTGGCTCAAAGGTTTTCTCCTTTTGAATTTTCTGTTGTTTCTAGTTTTCCTAATGTTGTCCCTACTATGGATGAATGGGGTGATTATTTGCCCATATTTAGAGAACATAAAGAGGACAACCCTGCCCAACATCTCCGTGTGTTTCATGAACTCATGCATCAGTGGGAGATACATCATGAGGATGTATTAATGAAAATGTTCATGTTCCCATTGGATGGGGATGCTCGTGAGTGGTATCGATCCTTGCCCCTTGCTAGCATCTCCTCCATGGAGCAGTTTCATGGAAATTTTAATAAGAATTGTCAAAGGTATTATTCCTCTGAGTTAATCTATCATAATTGTTGTGAGGAGTATAGAGATGGCATTTGGGAAATAGTTTGTTCTTGCGAAAGATGTGAGGATGAGGGACGTCCCCTAGAGGAGCTGATGGAACTGGTAAAATCACTTTCTGTAATAATGGAAAAATTGGAGGTAGATCGTGCTTGCTGCTCTTATGAAGAGGCAAAGGATATTTTGGTCCTTGAAACAGATGTTATTGGTAACCCTACTTATGACGAAGAAGTGATTTCAGATACTGATCAAGAATAAACAAATTGCGATGAATATCCCAATGAAGATGACGAAGAGCAAATCTCTCCCATGGTTCCTGTTTATTATGATTGTGAATTTGATCCTTGGGAGAGCCATGAAGGATAAGAGGAAGAGACAAAGGGACATTTTACCTCTTGTACAGAGCCTGTTAGTGACCAACCATCACCTGGGGATAATCATCCTGCATCGACTATTCACCCACCTATGCTTACCAGAGATATTCAACCTTGTGTGAGTAGTTGTGGAGCAAAACAGGTTGTCTGTTACAAATTTTCTGGAGTTTTCCACTCATTCTATGAGCCTGTCAGTGAGTATTTGGAGTGGCATTTCCTTCATATCTTGGAGCCTCCCAAATTTATCTCAACTTCATCCTTTGGAGAGAAAATGAAGGATGTAACCGTTCTGCTATAATGGTTGCATTATCTAATATTGATCATTGATAGAGTAAATGGTCTTCTAGTCAGGAAGTTATTTCAGTGGCTATTGTGGAAGTTTGTTTTCACCTAGAACCATGTAAAAACCAATTAGTTTAGGATTGTACATAAATAAGCTCCTATGGCTCCCATGTGTGTTTATTTTCGTTTTTTTTACTTATCATCCTCTATTCCTCAACAGGGTGTTTTGAGCTAGACTCCATAGCCCAATGCAGAAGGAAACTGGAACTACTTGTTCTTGGCAGCTCATAGGGAGCATGCCATCCCTTGTGGAGCCAAATGTTATTGCATATAGTTGTCAATGGCATCAGGTCGTCCAAGTTCATGTTCTGCACAGGAAGCGTCTGAGTGCAACATGCAGAGCAACTCATTTTGGGCTTAAAATAAAAACAAGTGGGCTTAGTTTTGCGACGGTGGAGATCCCCTGTGAGGATCAAATTAGTGGCCCCCAGGTATTCAGAGTTTCAGAAGTGCATGAAGTATAGCAGCATGAAAATCATTGAAGTCCCGAAGTAGATCTTGGCCATATGAATCCATACTTCGACACGTCATCATTTCTATCACTCTGGGAGGTATTATTGTTCAACGTATAAAGTAGCGTCCCCCCCCCCCAAGGCACAGTTTGGTGGATTCTAAAGTTGGCAGGAGGTTAAGCTTGGTAGTAGTGCTAAATATAGCAGGTGCACCCAGATCATAGACCACGTCTAGATCAACGACCATGCTTCATTGCAGGGATGCAACTTGCTCAATCGATAAAATTATTGAGTAGTCCCACAATTGAAACCATGTTTTGGCGAAAGTGATACGTGGTAGAAGGCGTTTGATTGCGGACCCAAAAGCGGTGTGAGTTCGAACCTCTTTTGACAGGCCCGCAAACATGTGCTCATATAGTGTCTAATCCGAGACCAGCGCGTGGCCACCCCCTAGGCACTGAGCCTCATCCCAATCTCAAGGGTTCAGTTAATGAAGGTGAGGAAGGTTGGTGAAACCTCATCTCATCTCTTATATGGAAATCCAGAAGGATTGTCAATAAGCTGACTCTTCTGTTGGTCCCGTCCGACAGAAGCTTGTGTCTGACAGAAGCTCACGTCTAACAAAAGAATGCAATGCACAATCTACCAGAGAACATGCAGACATAAAGCCTTGAATGTAATGACTCATGCACGCCTCTGCTAGCGGTGGAGAATTGTTCTGAGTATATAGGAGTCATTTTGATATTTTTTTAAGGTTGAATGGTTGAGCTAGGATCCCTGCTATTGTAATATTTTTATGAAGAACACCGGTTCTCTGGTTATGTATTTGTTTTTGAGAAATCTTGGATAATATAAGTCATCTTTCTTTCTCCATATTATTTGCCTCTGATACTGAGAGAGTTCATGAATTACTGATTCACATGAATTGTTTTAACTGTATTATGATGAATGTTTTGATTATAGTATTGTTATAATTTCTTTCAGTTTCCTTGAAAATTTGAATCCAAGAGGATATTGTGTTTGAGTTTTTCCTCCTTAGGTTGCTTGAATACCTAATGTCCATAGCATACCTCTACACTCTCCTCTCCAAAGTCTTCCCTCTATTCACCCTTACTCCAACTTACTGACTAAAGTTGATTCCAGACCTCAAATGCTTGTGCATGCTAGTCCAAATTTCTGAGTTAGAACGTTATTATCATTGAGTCTACGCCCATTTGGCCTCTTTAAAACCAACCTGTGACATATAAAATGATGGGTACTGGGCTTACCTTCAACACAATCTAATGGTGACTTCTAGTGCTAACAGAGGCTTCCTTCCATGGGAATCCTAGTTGGAGCCTTTTTTTCCATTTGGTTCCCATGTCGAAGTACTTCATAGGAACGAGAGTCCTTTTAGTCTCGCCATTACTTTGTGTTGAAGCCTCATCCTTCTTATTCATCTTTTTTTTGGCCCCTACCCAAGGGACTCCCTGAGAGAATGGTTTGTTGTCTTTCAATCTCACTTAAACTATGAAAGCGACATCTAATGAGAATTATTTATCCTTTTTGGCCTCGTTCATATTACTTAAGAAAAGGACCCCCCTTGGAGTCTTCTTTAATCCCTTTTCAGACTCTCTAAAATTGAAAAGATGCCTGAGTGATATTGTTTCCCTTCACGCTCGTAAAAGTGAAATTTGAAGGCAAATCTATCCAACGATAGTTTACCCATTTTTCAATCTAGATGGTTAATTTTACGAAAAAAGGTACGCCCTAGGAGATACGGTTCGCTAGGAGAGTATTTTTGGGTGTAAGTTTAACCCTTTTTCAGGCCCAAGGAACTAAATTTGTGAAAAAGAACCATTCTCCTTGGTTTTGGTTTATATATTTTTTGGGCCTTGGAGATTATTCACAAAAAAGGAAACCCCTTTGGAGTCTTCTTTAATCCCTTTTCAGACTCCCTAAACAAGAAAATATAACTGAATGACCTTGTTCCTTTCACACTCATTGATTGGTACAGAAGGAATATGCATTTGTCATAAGTTTAACTCTTTTTTCGGCCAACAGATTATCTAGGAAAAAGGTATACCTTGGGAGACATGTCTCACCGAGAGAGTTCTCCTAAGTTATATTTTATAATTTTTTAGGCTCGGGGGACTAAATAAAAAAAAATGCGGCGAGTCCATAGTTAAGATCTTTTCAGACAACTTGAAATTGAAAATATAGCTGAGCGATCTTGTCTCTATCACACTTTTTAAAATAGTTTTGAAGAGATGTCCTTTTGATATAAGCTTAGCCCTTTTTCGAATCGACTGGACTAACTACAAAAAATTAATATTATGTCCCTAGTGACTAGAAGGGTTATCCTCGGTATGATTTTATTATTTTTCAGGCCCTGGAGACTAACCTTACGAAAAATATCACTTTGGAGGCTTCTTTTAGTGTTTTTCAGACTCTCTAAAAGTGAAAAACCATCGAGCTTCCCTTCTCTTGGCTCATAAAACTTTACATGGAGGGAGTCTTCTTGTGTCATGTTGTAATTGCATCGCATGTCTCATCCTTTCATATTTGGCCTAATGATGACTTCATGTTGCTATTACTGAACCTTTAGAGCATTCCTTAGGTTCAAGTCTTGTAGGTTTTTTCCCCTTGCAATCTGACACCTTGACCCATGGAGGAATTTTCTTGAGTTTCCTTATCCTGCACATGTCTCCTTGCACTGAGCATCAATATGTTCCATGCACATGGAACTATTTTTATTTCCATTGACACTCATTCCTCCTTTGTAATGTAGCATTCTTTTATTCCTTTTCAAGCTCGTTAAATACGTGAAAAAGAAAAAAAAAATCAAATATTCCAAAAATATGGGACGGGATATACATTCTCTTTTATTGGCAGAAAGGTAGTCACCCTTGGACAAAGCACATCCTTCCATTTGTTCTAAAATCATTGGGATTTAGTATGACCTTAGAAATTTGTTCTCCTTACATAGAGTTGTGTCCTCCTCTCTTTGGTTACTCTTCCAAACATATGGAGATTTTGTGGTGCCTCTTGTGTCACAAACTTATGTCAATAATATGCTACTTGAGTCTCATCAATTTGTCGTGCTTTTTTCCAAGGGAAGTTTTTCCAACCTGAGTCAAATATTCTGTAGTTAGTATATTGACCTTCATGAGTTGGCCATCCTGAGAGTCCAGTCAAGTTCACATTCATAATCAATGAATTTTTGTTCCTGGTCATCGAGGTCCTCCAGTCTTTCCATGACGACATGTCAAAGACCTCAAAGTAGTGAGTCTTACACTCCTATTGTAATCCTACCTAAGCTTTTAATATCTTGAAGTTGTTTCTTGAGCTATGGAGTTATCATCAGGCATTGATGCCTCCTGAAGATTTCTATAACATTGTATATCTTCTGATGATTTTTGAGATGTAGATCTGTTGTGTATTGTTTGCGGCTACACTTTATATTGTCATACACATTAGTCATGTAGCCATGATTACTATATATATGACATGCATTTGCAGTGTACTTTATTGGAAGCCATTCTTATTTTATCTTGAGCATGGGTATGCCCGCCTCAGAGAAATTATCATGATTTTGCAGATGACACGCTCACGAATACTCATCTTGGTCTCACTTGACTCCTTGCCTTCCCACTGTGTAAAGATGTTGTAATGTATTTCGGCCATTCGTTTCTCTTCTGACCTCACAAATTAGGGGGCATATTTTATAGTCCAAAATCCCTCACCTATGCATCCAAGACATTGGCCTATCCATTTGCATCCTTTGCCAAATCATATTGTTGAGGTTTCCTTAAAAAAAAAAAAATTTTGAATAATGTATGTGCTTTGATACACCATCAAAAAACATACATACATGTTCTTCAAGCTAGTCTTCCCACGTAAATATCCGTGCTGCATGCTAGTTAGCCCATGTTTACTTCCAAAAAATGAAAAAAATATAAAATTTCCCGTATTTCGGCGAATTTTATGGGCTATGAAGGGTTTCCTAGCTATTTTACCCCTTGTATCCCTTCTCCAAACTGAATAACCATATTTTTCTCATATAAAAATGGGTCTATGGGAGTCATTTATATATATGAACAAGAGAATAAGAAAACTATACCAAAATCATTTCCCTCTCATTGCCCAAATTTTGCATCTAGCTCTGAGTTTTATCCCCAACTTTCCCTTCCTTCCATTCTCCCTATGCAACCCTTCTTTGTCCCGATGTTGGCATGTTGGTTGTGAGAATTCTATGTGGGATTGGTGCACTTGGAGTCATGACAAAGGAGCCCAGACTTGGTTCATAGAGAGGTGTCCACAAGAAAAGGTTGTAACCTTTCATCTTGTATATGAATAAAATAGATTAACTTTGTCCCTAAACTTTATGTGTACATGTTCTTATTTATTTATCATTCACATCTATATTTAGGCTTTTAAGTGATTACTAGAGTTTGTATATGCTATTGTGTTGTGTTCTTAGTCTACTGCAGGTCATCTTTTGGAGGAAATTTGTGATCTAAGAGGAAACAACAAGTGGAAGAGGTCTACATCAACTGAAAGGATTCAAGGTGCTCTTATTAACCTTCTCTTCCCTCTCTATTATCACTTAGTTTAGATTTTTTTGGGGTAGATTAGAGATAATCCAGTCTTTTAAGAGAGTTAGTGCTCTTCCTATTCCTTATACCTAGTTTAGGGGGATTTTCCCCATAGCCAAAACTTTCCTCTTTTGACACAACTTAAAATAGCAAAAGTAACTCAAATAACTACGTGCACAAAAAAAATAAGCACACAATCATTAATGTGCATGTAAACCACTTTGAACATGTTGTCTCTACTACACGTGCAACCATTCTAGCGTCACAAGACAATTTTGTTCTCCTTTTGTGCACAGATTGCTTCCCTGTGCGCACAAGCCAATCCAGCCTCATGTGCACACAAAGTATTTACCTACGCACATGTCCATTATAACTTCTCCTTGGAGACTCGTGACCATTATCATAAGATTAAATTAACCAAAATAACTAACAACAACTTTCATACTCATGCACAACTACAAATATTGAATATCAACACCACACTTACATGTGCAAGGAGCATTATATAGAACAACATCAATTACTTATATATAACAACATACAATAATTAAACCCATAATAAACATAGATAATTAAGAAAATACTAAATGAGACAAACACATTAAGTCACTTATCTTTTATGAAAAGTCACCAACTGTGTGCATAACTCAGATGTTCCTCCCAGCCATAGACTTTGTTTCTCATATAATTTCAACAACATGTCACCCCCGAGTTGGGGCTTAAATTCACCAGGGAAAAAGTGTTCCTAATGCCAAGCTAAGGTCTAATAATCAATAGAATTGTTCAGTCCAAGGTGCCCACTGCGGATAGTAGTATACAGTCTCTCATTCCCCACATGCCTGTTACACCCAAGGAAGTGTGCCCCTTCTCTACTCAATAGTCCTTCGACTTCCCCACTTCCCTTCCAGGATTCTAGCAACAGACCAGAAAAGAATTCTTAGAGACTTCAAGCTAATTCCCAATGCACCAGGGAACAATTCCAAACAAAACTTTCACTTGGAGAGAATGCTCATAGGCCTGATAACCCACCTCTTCAAAAACAAATATCTCACTTGGAGAGAATGTTCACAGGCCTAACAACCTGCCTCTTAGACAACAAATACTATGATTATAATATAGAAAAAACCCTTACAACGTTTCTCTGTAGATAAGGTAATAGTCGTCCTCTCTCAGATGGTCTGACCCCTTCTTCACATGCGAAAAGATTGAATAATCCCCAAAATACACTAAGGCCAACAATATATATTGCATGCCATAAACTTGACACTTGTCACCTTCAGAACTAGCTTTAGTCACTTGGTTACCCATTCCCATCCCTCAAAAACTTAGGATAAATAAATATCCATAACTTAAACTTTTAGTAAATATTAATAAAATATTCCCTAGGACTTATGTACCCCCCTTTTCCCTTTTCGGTGGGGTTATCCCCTTATCTCTTTTCATCCAATTTGTTTGCATGTAATGATGTGATATTATTAATAAGTTGAGTGTGATTACTTTTACACGGATAGGCACATTGGCCTATTTGCATCCCAACTCACCAGCCTCATAACCACATAGGCTCTTTGACCTCAAACACACACACACACATCAATATGATGCACAATTCTTGGTAATTCCCACACACTTACTCAAGTGCATGCAAAACTGTGAAATGTGCACACCCTACCTTTGATGTGCAACCACACACACTTACCCAGGTGTGCGCAACACTATGGAATGTGCACACCATTTCTTTGATAACAATCCTCGTGCACTACTCTGGTGTGCAAAAAACCAAAACTTGGTGCCAAAGACTCACTAGCCTATATGTACATTTACATTTGCAATTGATACCAATGAATCACCAGCCTATATGTACAATTACAAAGGGTTTTAGATTAGGGACATTACATATTCAATATATACCAACATATATAATATGCCAATAAACATACTAGTATATATGTCAACATATATACTAGTATGTATATTGGCATATTATATATGTTGGTATATATTGGATATTTACTATGACACACACACACACACATTTGTGTGTGCACACATGCGCCTAACAACATTGTATGGTGTCTAACAAATTACCATTAACTAGATAAGAAATACAAAAAACATAGCTTGATGAAGACTTGTGGGCTTCAAATCCCCTCCTTTAGATGAGTCATTGAATCCCTTGGTGTATATATGATCCCCTCCGTAGTGTGTGAGAAAGGTACCTAGATACGAATTGTACTATTAAGAAGTAAATGGGGACCTCAAGCTCTTAGTTGTTTATATATATACTAGTATATATGTTATTTTTGTTTTCTATTGGGAACATTTTTACTCACCAACGTGTTTTTTGACTTGAATGATTTGGATTTAACTTCAGCGTGACAACCCTTGTGGTAAGGGATAAAACAAAACCTTCATTTTTTGAATCCCTTCCAATATCTTCCTTTTTCATGTTATTTTTATATGGCTACACAAAACTATCACTAGCTATCTTTTATTTATTTTTGTCTTGACATATATCATAATTTTAAATACATACATCTTCATACAGTGTCCTCTTACCCATTTTAAAAAAATTACATGCCACACTAATGTAGACCAAGATCTAAAATACAAAAGAGTAAGTTTGATTATGTTAAGGACCTCAAACCCTTAACTAATTCTTGACCTCATAATTTCATGGCTATGTTGACTTTCATAATATAACAAGTGTAGAAATTAACATGAGTAAAATGAAAAGATAATGACACATGAGAACAAATTGTACTCTATAATTATACGGATTATTTTAAGGAAATTCATTATTTAGGTACTCAACTACTACACTAACACGAACTTATGAATTATATTTTGCACAAAAAGTAGCTCACCATTGGTAGAAAAATTCAAATTTACATAGTCATGATAAACTTCCATAAATAACAATATTATATTCTAGAAGATAATTTGATTTCCTACATTCATGTTTTTACATCAAAATCAAACTAGATATAAAAGTATCTCAAATCATCCCTTCCAATCAACAAACACACATTTTTTTTTCTTCATATTTGCATTTCCACTAGTGTGTTATGAAAGACCATCATTAACTTGCACCCACCCTTTTACCATTATAAACTCTAACTTCTTACTATATCAATACTATACACAAATTAAAAACTATACACAAATTAAAAAGGATATATCTATGTTACTTCTTCAACACATGAATAATAATTCCATTTGAATAAATAATAATTCCATTTGAATACTAATTATTGTTAGCAAAAATAATTTATAAAACATTAATTACACCATATTCAAAGGTACACTCTACAATAATAGAATTAACATTGGGCTATGTACACTTTAATTTGTATATAGGGTATCATGAAGGAGAAGAGCAACATCAATATAAAAATATAGGGTGGGGTAGGGTTAGGGGTGAAGGTGTATAATTTTCATCATCGATTCTTTCACAATAGCACAATTAATGTTGGGGCATATGTACTTTATACATAAGGTTTCTTAAAGAAGAAGAGCAACATTAATCTAGATTAGAGGTGAAGGCGTGTAAGATGAGTGTGAGTATGAGTATGAGGGGGTGAAGATGAACAATTTTACATGTTTTACTCTTCCAAAATAACGTGATTAACATTGGATTATATGAACTTTATTTTATATAAGATATCTTAAAAAAATATAATTAATTTTAAAAGGTAATAATTTATCTTTAAAATTTGTTTCATTTAAAAATATATAAAGTTAAAATTATAATAAAATATAATATTCTTAAAGTTAAAATTATAATGAAATTTAATATTTTTAAGTATTGAACAATAATACCATTAATAATATTTAAGATATTGAAATTTTTTATTGAAAATAATGATAAAATATTCATGTTTATTTATATGGAAAAAACATAAAAATTAAATTAAAAAAACTAAATTAAAATATTAAAATATATAACTCATAAATATATATTATAGAAAAATTATAAACTATTATATATATATATATATATATATATATATATATATATATTGAAAATTATTTATTAACAAAAGGTTATTGACAACATTTAAAAATTTACAGACTTTATTTTTAAAATTTTTATTTTTGAAATAATCATTTTTGAAAGTGCATGTGTATTAGTTGTTGCTACATTTGGGGGCTCTGAGCCTGGTACTATAAGGTTAAGCCAACACTTCACATTTAGAGCGTGATGTTGGTTTAGTTGGTTAGTGCATTGTCTTTAAGGCATTGCTTTAACTTTCATAGTCACAAGTTCAATTGAAGTATTTGCAACAAAAATTTAAAGGAAAACATCATTTTAAAAAGGTTTTAAGATTTAAAGAGTTACAAATTTTAGTAAAAAACATTCTTAATTAATTATTAAAATCTTTTATAAAAAATTATTGGGAAAAATTCATTTACCTATTTAAATTCTTAATAATAAAAATGTAATACCCATGTTTCTCCAGTTTGTAAATATAACTATAAATGACCAAGAGACTATGGTAGACTAAATGTGTGTGAATGTTTGATTTGATGAATCTTGTATAAAAGGGTCAATGTATGAATTTTTTGTTATTAATAGAAATTGATTGTGTTGCACCACTACTGAAAAGGGGGAAGTTTGTCAAGATAGACCATGGATAATATGAGAGAGATGGTGAGGGGAAACCAAGAATGATTGAGATGACCCTCACTAGATCAGTACCTACTGGGTGTAACTGCTCAACAGTCGTCTAACCCATAAATGAATTACCAGTTAGGCTGGTAGTTGGAAGGACATCCTCAAGAGTTAATGAGGAGATGGGGCAGGGTACCAATCTATAAGGCTTCCGGGCTTGACCACAAATTGGGATTTGGACCCATGCAACCTTGCTAAGGAAGGAAATAAAGGAGGTAATTCGGGGACAGAGACAGATCTGTCAGATAATAGATTAGATAAAAACACTCTCCCAAGAAGAGAAGGGAAGGATACTTCAACTCTGAAGTTGAAAGAAAAAGATGAGGAATAAGCTCGTTTTGGCTGAAAGAAGCCATGGACAGGGTTTGGCTACAAGATGATAAATGAGGCTGATGAGTAATTGAGGAAGTACTTGTGCAGACCTCCTTGCTTGCAGAAGAGAAAACCAAATACCAAGTTCTTGTGGAAGGAGGAGAGTAACCTTCGTCCCTGATTGTTGTGGAGCAAAGAGAAATAATCTCTCGTAGAGCATCATGGCCTAGCTCGGGGCTGGCTAGTGGTAAATCCATTATGAGTGACTGTGCCTATGGTCGGGAGTAAATGTCCACTCCTTTCAGTAGTTGCTTCACATTTTCTAGTTCTGATAAGTATTTTCATACTCTGAGTAATATATTGGTTGTGATGATGAAATGTCTTTGTTTATGGTTAAGTCTTGCAATATTTGAACAATTATTAGATAGCCTCTTTTTCTTCTGTAAACTGCTATACTTCATGGCTTTCAAATTATCTCAATTTTGCTGCTAGATAGTTATGAGATGTGAATCCACAGAAGAGATGGGGTAGGATTGAATGAAAACGTCTAAGTCCTACAAACCCTTTGAAGTTTACCTTAGCAGGAATGTCAAGTTCGATTTTGTGGGAGAAGGGCATTTTTCCTTTAGACTATTCACCCATCTGACCGAGGGCTTGTTCCCATGCCCTTAACCCCTTTGCTGCAAAAATTATTTATGCGTAGCCCATAATATTTTCCAAGAGACCCATGTGACCAGGACCTAGGAACCCTGTGCTAGTCTGAAAGGATCTATCTCTTTCGGCTTCAGGATTTTGGGACTTGTGACTCCACAATCATTGAAAGTAGTCAAAGACCAAAGTCGCAAATTGACAAGGGTCATCGATCTGGGGATTTAGCATGAATCTCTCTCAACCATTAGATAGGGCCTAGGAGGGGAAGAGTTAAGCACTTCAACGAAGCACTACTTCGAGAGATTAGGAATGGTCTAGCACCAAAACTCCCGAATGTGGGAGTCATAGAGTTAATCTGGACTGTTGAAACTGGAGGGACATGTGTCCATAGATCAATGATTATCTGAGAGTCTGGGTATTCTATGATATAGGTACACACTAGTTTCCCCAAAGCTCTGCAAGCCAGAGTAAACCCTAGCCATAGATTCTAGGTATGTGTGGCGATAGATCCAACATGGTCCGGAAGGAAAGTCGAGAGATACATGTTGAACTCCCGAATGTCAAATTGTCGAAGTGATGAAGACCGTTGGATGAACGCGTATGTGGGAAGCAATCCCATGGTATAGAGACTTCATACTTCGGAGGAATTTGGCCAAGGGTTTTAAAGGTATGAAAACCATTGGAGTCGTGAATGTCAAAATAAATCTCGATTGTTGATAGGAGGAGGACGCATGGCACTAGATCCGAGAGTCTGGGGACTTATCTCTTTGGGAGATTTGCATCGAGAGTATTCAGTAAGATCTAAATCCTGGAGCCGCGAAGTAATGAGTACCATGGATCTATGGATCCATGTGGGTAAATCCCAACCATATGATGGAAGTTGACGTGGCTCACTGATGTCATCCCGAGTTATGTGGACTTGCAACCAAGGTGCCAAGGGTCACCCATATTTGGCCGACTCAGAGACCCTTTATGACTATTAAAGCATGACACATGTCACCCCCTAATGAGGGCATGTGTCACCCCTTTAGCCTCACTGCATGCCAATTTTTGGTTCGTGCCTGCCTAGCCAACATGGCTGGTGACATGTCTGAAACTCTAGGAGTCTGGATGATTTTTGGAGTTCGGAGGATTGAATATTGTATAGCTAAGGAGGGTACAATGAGGATAGCCAACCATCGAATGCCGAAATTCCAATAGAGATCATTGATTGCTGAAACGTTGAAAGCGTGGAAAGAAGACCCCCGAACACCGATCGTCGAAGGGATAAACCACATGGCGATACTTCAAGACTATGAGGGTCAGGAAAAGGGAGTGTTCCACGCCGAATATCGAAGCCCATTTTAACCGTATATATTGGCAAAGGATGTGAACCGTTGATCCCCTACATTGTTCAATGATCTAGGAATTTGAAAACACCATTAGAAATCCTGAAGTCTGGGAGTCCCAAAGTGACGAAACCCTCTCTAAGAAGACTCTTAGCTCCCGGTTTTCAGCCCGAGGTCATGAGGAGGACCCCATTAACTGGTTTAAGAATGTAGTGGGAGATGTAAACTTCAGAGGAGCATAATACAATGGTTTTTCTTAAGTAAGGGACATAAAATGAACCAGGTAAAGAGAAAATTTGATACCCCATCCCTTGAAAAGGGTATTTAGGGATTGGGTGTGTTACAAAAAAATTGACTAATCCTTAAGAATTCAGGGAAAAAATAAACAAAACTCTTAAAAAAAACTATATTTCAAAAATCATTAATTTTAAAATGTAAATTTTCTCAAATTCTTATGAATTTTCTTTTTCCATTTATATTTTACCAATTAAACTTCTTTACCTTGTCAAATACAGGAGGCACAACATATATATGAGGTAGCAAGCTAATCTCTTAGGATGATTATCTTCTATCATCCAAGACCCTAAATCTACTTGATTATTATTCCTATTGCTCACAAAGACCATATGATCAGGTTGTGATTAAAATATCAATCTATGTATTACTAAATGTGGATTTGAAATGAATTTCACTTGAGTTCAAATTTCAAAATTCAAATTGCCAGTACTACAATTTCCAAATTCAAATTGATGATTTAAAATATAGTGCACTAGAATTCAAATTTCAAATTTTAACCCATAATGTATGGAATAATAAGGAACATGATATGGGATGACATGGGATCAGATGATGGTAGACAATGGACAATGGATAACGATGTTAAATAAACAATGGCGTGAGTTCCTATGAACCCCTCCTCCCAATTTCTTTGACTTCCTGAATCTTTTTCTATCATCAAATGCAACATGATTGTTGGCCCTTGGTGATGGAAATAAGTGAAGGTTAAGAAAGAAAAGACAAAATGTGAACTGCGCGGAAGACATCATGACTGTTACTGGGTCGAAGTGAGCAAAAGAGAATAAAAGAAGAAACGAAGTAAAATGAAGCAAGTCATTGGACAAGGAGATTGAGGATGACAAATCAATAAGAAAGACGGATCGTGGACAACTCAGCAAGAGGAAAAAGCCACTGTTGGATTCTTTGGAGCACTGTGCAAGAAGGAAGGAAAGATAAGTTGGTGAATCCCTGAAAACGCGGGTCAAGTTGACCTAGGGTTTTAGACACCTAGGGTTTTGGTATCTAGGGTTTTGACACCTAGGTTTCAGCCTAAGGCTGTCGATGAGTGATTGTAATGTATAAATAGAGGTCTAAAGGACCTGGGATGGTTTTTTGTGTTGTTTTTGCATCTTTGTTATTGTGTGATCGAGTGAGGATTATTGTGTGAGAGAGAAGTGTTGAGTGTAGAGCCTTCTGGTATTGTAATATCTTCATATGGGTGCGAAGATCAGTCCTGCAATTGGGTGCACAGGAAGGGGAGGGATAGAGAGAAGAAGAAAGAAGATATGCTAGCTAAGAGCACAGACAAGAACTGTATGCTTCATCTTAATATATTATAAATCACAGTTATGTATACATAGCCTAGAGAGAGGGTGAACCACGCATATTTTGTGTTGTGTGTGATTGATGCTCTGTTCTTTATCATTTGGTAGACCATTATTGCATTACTGTGTTAGATCTGATAGATAGTTCTGTGGAGTAAATATGAACTGGTAGATGATATATAATTGTTGTATTGATTTTGTATTGGATCCACTTGATATCCCCTTGGTTGTATACATCTCTTTCCTACAACCCCCCCATAGCTACTTTCGGTGAGACTACATCTGCTTCGCAGGTGTTACCGAAAGGGCCAATAGTTAGGGCTTGTTGGTGCACTCTTGGAGCTAAACCTTGGGTCTGCCCCTATGCCAACAAATGGTTTCATTCTTCTTGAGGGAATGTCAAGGTGGTTTCCATCGAAGACAAAGATTCAAAAGTGGATAGAAGACCAAGAAAAAGACTTCGTTGAAGCCTAGAAAAAGAACCCTAATATTAGTATAGAGGAATGGTTGGAGAGATTTATCTTTACCAATATACATGAAATTTTATTTGGATGAATCCATCAGGAGCTATATGAGTGGCTAGCTAGGTTAGAAGATACCAAATTTGAGATCAGATCTAGGTCACCTGTGGTTTGGATGTCAGCGTTGATCAAGAAGGTCAAGATATTTGATAACGCCGTGTCAAGAGCAGTAGATCACTAGTTTGATAGTACCATTAGAGGGTATATCACTGAGTTTGTTGTTGACAGAGTAGATTCATATAGCCAAGCTGAGAGATATTTCCTCAAGGGACCCAGAGGAAAATTTTTACATTTTCTGAAGCTGAGGATCAAGATGTTATTGCATGAGAAGAACATCTTAAATATACAATAGTTAGACAGATCCAAAAAGGCTAATGTTAAAGAATTTGAACAATGATAGTGACACATAGGTTGGACATACGCGCAGTGGGAGAGTGTTCAGAGAAGTTCCTCTAGTGAACTTGTTTAAGCAAAACTATGGGGACAAGGGTTTCTACAGTGGAGAAGAGGCAGATATGATAGACGAGGAGCATTCATAGGAAGGGAAAGTTGCAAAGCCTCTCTAAGAAGAACTAGAAGCTTCAGGAAATGCGTCGACTGTCAAAGTAAGTACTATTAATCCTATTGTTGTTTCAACAACATTAAGAAATCAAAGTAATCAAAGTCACCAGAGCACTGTCACTAGTAGTCCGCCAGATACTCAGTCCAAAAACCTAGGGAGATCTATGGAAGATGAGATGAGGTTACCCACCTTTAAAGGAGATGGATCTGAAGACCTTAAACAACACTGGTTGTGTGGAGCATTAAGAATATCACCAATGAAGATGTCAAATGCGCTCAGTTCAATACTACACTAAGATATCGTGCATTGAGCTGGTATATGAAATGTTTCCAAGGAGCTACACCTAAAACGCTTAATTCCATTAAGACTTCGCTAATTTCTTAATTCAAGAAACCTAAGTCAGAATCATAGTGCATTACATAATGGAAATAAATCAAGCAGAGAATAGTTGAACTGGTATGGGAGTTCAATCAGAGATTCAAGACCTTGACAGACCATCTAAGTTTTCAAATCCTAGATGAGCAGAACACGAAATGGTTCATTGTTTCCCTCTTACCACACATCAGACTTCCTCTGATGCAGCAGAAGATCTCTTCATAGGCTAAGGCACTGGATATCGCCATGAAGCTAGAATTATCCCTTATGGGAGAATCCAACTCAGGTATGAGTCAAATCCTGAGTCAACTAACTAGTTTGTCTCTGCAGGTCGAAGATATGAAGAAGGACAAGGGAAAAGATAAAAGAGAAGACATTTGGTTTGTCAGATGTAGGTTAGAAGGCCATGACAAGGAACACTATCCCCTATTCCATGAATACTTGGCATCTAGAGCTCCGAGCTCCTTAAAACAAGTTACCCTACCCTGGTGTGAGGTATGTAGAAACAAACATCGCCTTGGTGAGTGATACTACATGAAAAACTATGTTCAGACACCCACAAATTTGTATTGCAAGTTTTGTAAGTCCATGGGACATGATGATATGGATTGTAAGTCTCACAATCTCATGCATGAAAGGTCAAGGGATATATACAATATTCAAGGAGAAGTACAACAAGAAGGAAACACTATGTAGTTTAACTCCCCTGGGAGAGGAAACTTCAACCCTCGTGGTGGATTCCGAGGAAGAGGAAGAGGATGAGGTATGGGTCAAGGCCAAGGACAGATAATATGTTATAATTGAGAACATCCTAGACACTTGCAAGGGATTTTCAGAACCCTTGTACCAGTTGTAGCTATTGCAACTCTTTCGAGCATGTCATCGAGGAATGTCCAGGATTGTTGTCTAAACTTCAAGAGAAACGAGGACCTCAACAGAACCCGAAGATACAATTGATAAAATATGAACCTCATGGAGAATACCCTAGATTTGTTGTTATCACTCGAGGAGGCGTTGTTACAGGAGACGACAAAATGACCCAAGGAAAGACTACAGAAGAATCAAGAATCAGGAAATCTGTAGAGAAGACACAAACTTTTGATGCAAAGAAAGAAAAACAAATGTTTGAGGAGGCAAGAAGAGAATTTAGGGGAGACCAAGTTTCTTCATCAAAGAAACGACCATAAGTCAGAGAATGTGGAATGCCTCTATCATTTGATCAGTCTTCTTCGCCTGGAGATGAAAAAGAGGCAAGTAAACTTGTCAGCTTCTTGTATACATTTATAGAGCTGATTAAAATGAGAAAGCTATACAAGAACTGCAAAATTTGGTTAGACAATATGAGATAGAAAGGGTAGACCCTTTACTAAATAAAGTAGTACATAAACTATCCAAGAAGAGAAGGACAAACAAGGAACTACACCTGAATGTTTAGATTGGAGAATATGATATAGACTATGTGGTCCTCGATTTAGGGTTGGAGGTCAATGTCATGACGAAGAAAACCTGGGCACTGATGGGAAAACCTAAGTTGATCTATTCCCCTATCAGGCTTAGGATGGCTAATAAGCAGGGTGTAAGCCCCTTTGGCATATTGGAACATGTCCCTTTGGACATCGACGGAGTAAGGACATTTTCAGACTTTGAGGTAATTGAGATAGTTGATAATAGTTTTCCTTATCCTGTGCTGTTAGGAATTGATTGGGCTTTCAATAAATCCACTGTGGTCAATTTAAAGAAAATACAAACGAATTTTGAAGGAGATGGCCTTAGGGTCATCGCACTGTCAGATATCAATGAAGGTCTGTGATACACTGAGACCATCAAAGAAGAAGACCATGCATATGAACTGGAAACATATACAAATTAACAACCAGATAGCAGGATTACATTAATCCTATGATGGATGGAAATTTGAGCTGGCGAAGTGACAACACATGTTCATCAGACTCAGAAGAAGCACTGGAGAATTGGCAGAAAAAAATGTATGAAGTATCTACAAGGATATGTGCTAGATTAACCAGGGAAGTATGGTGGATCGACACAATAGTAAGTAACTTACCCACCTTTGATGGTCTGAATTCGTTAGAAACCTTCTTATCAGACTTTGAAGAAAGTGTACCAATGCAACAACGCTTGTTGGCAATGGATGAGGCCTTGAAAGCCACACCAGAAATATGGTGCGGGACGCATAAAACCAACATTATAGAATGGGTACAATGTCGTACCCTCATGACCACGTGGTTCTTAGCAAAAGTAGAAGGCTGCAAAGTTAGGTACACAGGTTGAAGCAGCCCAAAGGACCATGTGCGAAGTTGCAAGGAATCCTGGAGAGCCATTCCTCAAGATTAGTGGGTTCACAAATTCATAAACACACTGGACACTATCCCTATCAACTGGTACCTTCAAGAAGAGTTGTGCCTCATCACTAGAGATTGGGAAGGTATGACTCAGAACTTTGCCACCACCTTTTTATTCAAAAGCCAATATCCTACAGTAGAGAAAGAATTACAGACTTTAAGATAGAAACTATTTGAGGAGGCACGTAGCCTCCCTTTGGAGCAAGAAGAGGATGAGTGGATTGCCCCTCTCTAGAAATTGCAAGGTTGTTACAACATCAACGTTGATGAAGACGATGATCCTAGGAAGGTGAACATTGCAGAAATAGAAGGCCAAAGAGATGTGGAAGCACCAGGAACTGAGCTACCATTTATTGAACAATCGATCAAGATCAAGAAAGTCAATATTGGAATAGAGCAGACACCAAAGCTTGCAAATGTTGGAGATTACTCGGATGTTGCCACTATTGAAATATCACCGAGTTATTGCGTGAAAATCAAGACTTGTTTCCAACCAAGTTCGTTGATATGAAGGGAATTAAAGGGCCTATGGGAGAAATGAGGATCCCTTTGAAACCAGATGAAATACCATTCAAATAGAGACCCTACATATTGAACCCTAAATATAAGGAGAAAGTGAAGATTGAGCTCGACATAATGCTAGAAGCAGGGATTATAGAACTTGTTGAAGAGTCAGAGTGGATTATCCCTATGGTGGTACAACACAAGAAGACACGAGAGATCAGAATCTATGTATACCTAAGGAAGATGAATGAAGCCTGTTTGCATGACCCCTTCCCTACGCCATTCACTGCCGAAGTGTCAGATAATGTAGGAGGTCAGGAAGTATATTATTTTATAGATGGATTTTCAGGATACCATCAGATCCGGATTGACAAGGAAGACCACCATAAGACTACATTTGCAATAGAATGGGGATCCTACCAATATACAATAATTTTGTTTGTATTGAAGAATTCCCCAACCATCTTTTCCAAGGCGGTAGTCGAAGCATTCAAAGAGTTCCTACATAAATTTCTAGAAGCATATTTTGATGATTGGACTGTTTTTAGTTTATTGAAAAATCATATTGAATGTCTAAGGCTAATGTTGGAAAAATGTAGGCAGTGTTAGATTTCCTTAAACCTGAAGAAGTTCATTTTATTTTCACCATTTGGAGTGTTGTTAGGTCATATTGTATGGAAGAAGGGATTGTTGGTAGACCCATATAAAATTTCCATTATAGTTTATCTGCCACCTCCTACTTTAGTCAAACAACTGTGCACTGCTCTAGGACATACGGGATACTACAGGAAGTTCATTAAAGGATATTCCCAGATTACAACACCTATGGAGAAGCTTTTGAAGAAAGACTGTCAATTTCATTGGACAGAAGAATGCTAACATAGCTTTGACACACTGAAACAAAAAATGGTTACTGCGCCTATTCTGGTTTTCCCAGATTGGAGTAAAGAGTTTCACGTGCATGTCGATGCATCTTCTATTGCATTAGGAGTTGTGTTAGCACAACCAAGAAGAGGATACATCAACCACCCATCACCCTTTGATAGCAGGAAGCTATCAACAACTAATATCAACTACACCACCATTGAAAGAGAAGGGTTAGCCATGGTGTATGCACTGGAGAAATTTCGCCACTACTTGTTGGGAGGACACTTTAAAATGTTTACTGATCACTTCACGCTGAAATAGATGGATTCTGTTATTTCAGGAATATGACTTTGAGATCGTAGTTAAGACAGGAAGAATGAACAAAGGTCTTGACCACTTGTCGAGGTTGGAACATGGAGAAGAGTCTACCAGTTTGGAGGATGCACTACTGGATGTATAGTTACTAGCCATTAGAAATATTGATGACCACTTCACAGAGATAGTCTAGTTTCTATCAACAGGAATGACACCTAGCGAGTATACAATTCCCCAGAAGAAACAACTAGTAGTGCGCGATGTAGACTTTTCACTTATAGTTGGACAACTATACAAAATGGGACCTGATGACATATTGACAAGGTGTGTTATGGAGGCAGAACGACCATTGATCCTTGCAGAAGCTCATGAAGGCATCGCAGGAGGACACTATGCAGGGAAAGCCACTACGTAGAAGGTTCTTAGAGCTAGTCTTTGGTGGCCTACCTTACACATAGATGCTAAAGACTACTACAAAGCCTGCGATGTATGCCAAAGAGTTGGGAAACCATCCAGAAGAGATGAAATGTCGTTAACACCACAACTGACCCTACAAGCATTTGAGAAATGGGCCATTGACTTCGTGGGACCTATAAACCCACCAGGGAAGCGCACAGGGGAAAAGTACATCATTACTGTGACAAAATACTTGACCAGATGGGCTAAAGCAAGAGAAGTTAAGGACTGTAGTGCAACTATAGCTACATGCTTCATATTTGATGACATCATAACTAGGTTTGGATGCCCAAAGATCCCTATGAGTGACCAAGGCACACATTTCATAAATAAAACCATTGAAGCCTTGACCAAGGAATTTATAGTTCATCATCAAAAGAGAACACCTTACCATCCATAAGAAAATGGGACAATTATAGCATTCAACAAAATCTTGGAGACAACGCTAATGAAGATTTGCAGTGCTAATAGAGATGACTGGGATTTAAGAGTACCAGCAATATTATGGGCCTATAGAACCACTTGCAAGAAGCTAACAAGGCAGACCCCCTTTAAATTGGTGTATGGCCTTGAAGTCGTTGTCCACATGGAATACTTGGTACCAAGCTTAAGAATTGTTTCCTTTACAGATATGGACGACATTGGCGTTGTTCGAGAGAGGCTTGCACAATTGGTTGAACTGGAGGAAGACATATTTGTTGCAGGATTTCATCAGCAGGTATAGAAAGAAAGAGAGAAGGCCTACCATGACAAACACATTAAGAAGAAGTCATTTAAGAAAGGTGATCTGGTATTGGTATATGACAGTAAATTCATGAAGCATCCAAGAAAGTTTAGAACACATTGGCTTGGGCCTTATGAGGTTTCCTATGTTACAGAAGGAGGAGCTACGCATTTGAAGGCTTTGCATGGAGAATGGAAGGAAGGTTTGGTGAATAGGATTTGGCTGAAGTTTTATTATGACAACCATTTTCCTCGCAACTTGCGGTAAAAGCATGAGGCTAAGGGTCTAGGTATTAGGTGCAGTTGAAACTGGATACCAGACACAAAAAAGATTGTTTGCACAAGGAAGGAGAAGAGGCATAGAGTAGAAAGCAAAGGTTGCACTGCACAGTCTGAAGTCAAATTAAAACAACAAGATCAGATCTAGAGTGCCTCGGGACGAGTCACAGGTGAGTGTTGGGGGCATGCTGGCCCTTGGTGATGGAAGTAAGTGAAGGTTAAGGAAGAAAAGACAAAATGTGAACTGCACGGAAGACACAATGACTGTTACTGGGTCGAAGTGAGAAAAAGATAAGAAAAGATGGAACGAAGTAAAAGGAAGCAAGTTGTTGGATGAGGAGATTGAGGATGACATATCATCAATAAAGACAGATCATGGACAGATCAACAAGAGGAAAAAGCCACTGTTGGATGATTTGGAGCACCACGCGAGAAGGAAGGAAAGACAGGCTGGTGAAGCCCTGAAAACAAGGGTCAAGTTGACCTAGGGTTTTAGACACCTAGGGTTTTGGTATCTAGGGTTTTGATACCTAGGTTTCGGCCTAAGGCTGTCGGTGAGTGATTTTAATGTATAAATAGAGGTCTAAAGGACTTGGGATGGGTTGTTTTTTTGTTGTTGTTGTCATCTTTGTTATTGTGTGATCGAGTGAGGATTATTTTGTGAGAGAGAAGTGTTGAGTGCAAAGCCTTCTGGTATTGTAAGATCTTCAACTGGGTGGGAAGATGAGTCCTGCATCTGGGTGCGCAGGAAGGGGAGAGATAGAGAGAAGAAGAAAGAAGATTTGCTAGCTAAGAGCACAGAAAAGAACTATATGCTTCATCTTAATATATTATAAATCACAGTTCTGTGGACGTAGCCCTAGAGAGAGGGTGAACCACGTATATTTTGTGTTGTGCGTGATTGATGCTATGTTCTTTGTCATTTGGTAGACCATTATTACATTACTGTGTTAGATCTGATAGATAGTTGTGCGGAGTAGATCTGAACTGGTAGATGATATATAAATTTTGTATTGATTTTGTATTGGATCCACTTGATATCCCCTTGGTTGTAGACATCTCTGTCCTAGAACCCTCCCCATAGCTACTTTGGGTGAGACTGCATCTGCTTTGCAGGTGTTGCCGAAAGGGCCAGTAGTTAGGGCTTGTTGGTGTGCTCTTGGAGATGAACCCTAGGTCTTCCCCTATTCCAACAAGGATCAACTTTTTAAAAGTTATTCCCTTTAAAATATGGAAGGAATATGTATTCATATCAATGTTGAAACATAGATGAATAAAATAGAAGCGAAAAACTACTTTTCCACAAAAAAATTACTCTTTATATTCATAAAAATATAATAGTGTTCATACATTAGTCTTTTTGATAATAGGACTATAATCCAGAAACTGTAATCTAGACTTCTACTAAACATGGTAATTCCATCCGCTCCATTTCAAAGAGCCTACGTGCATCTGTCTAATGAGAATAATATCATATTACATAATCATCCAAAAAGATGGCAGACTAACTTTGAACACAAAATTAGTATAACTTCAAAAAATGAGGGGGACCCTTGTTACCATCCTCCCACTGAGAAAAAATGAATTGAATTGGAATATTTGAGAGTGCCTTATTTTACAAGTTATCTTCTCTGTAAATGTGGTCAAAAGTAAGATCTCTGAAAAACAAAATAGTTTCATTGATTCTTTCTTTCCATCTTTCAAGAGAAACCTCCTAGAGATCTGCCTTCTTTTTTAGCCAATCAATTATGATCTTGGAGTCCCCTAGAAAAAGTATAACACAAATAGATAGTCTACGATCCAAGGTCATTGATGCCCATTTCCCCATAATTTCTTCCCTGGTGTTATATCCTTGCCCACAGTTGAGAGTCCACTGATATGAGGTATGATTGTTTATCAAAATCTTACCCCCATCTTTGCTAATTTTACCACTTTTTTCCGCAACTCCGTCAAACCAAGTGGTTACTATTCCAGTCGGGATAATTACTTTAGATATGTGTGAAGAAGGGGATTTAATCTTGTTTCCAAAGGTATTATCATCTCGTATAGTTTTGAATACTACCCTTTGTATGGATGGAGATCTTGCTTCAAATATTGCAAAATTTCTTTCGTTCCAAATATTCCAGCTGAGGAGGGATGGAAGCAAAGGGGAAGAAGGGTTAAATTTTTCCAGTTACCAAAGCATGTGCTCACCGATGTGCCAGTCCACCCCATTGATAACTTTAGAGTGTAAATAACCTAGTTCGAGATAGCATAGATAAAAGAACTATTCACAAATAGGTGCAATCCCGTTTCACTATAATTTTTATATAAGATACAAATACTAGGGCCCTCCCAACCACATTTTTGGAGGTTTTCCCAAATAAGGATATTGTTTTTTGCCATTCACTAGGTTAAAAACTTTATTTTTAATGGGCATTCCCATTTCCATAGTTTTTTCCACCAACCCACATCTTTGGTCATTCATATCTTTGTTGCAACCGTGTTATACACATTTTTTGTTGTTAGTTGACCTGTGTTGTCACCTCCTGTCCAAATGAGTGCATTCGATTGATCCTGTAGGTGAATTCCTGAGCAAATCAAATTATGTTTAAAAGTTTCCTATTCAGCTACATCTTCTCCCTCGAGCTCCAGAGTGGATCCGTCCATCCAATTCACGCAAATATCTCCCCAAGCTTGATCACACTTTGCTTGATACAGATAAAAAATTCTATTGTGATTCAATTGGTCTGGAATTTTTGTTGATAACAGAGATTCTTTACCCATCCCAAAAATTGCATCCTGCCCGAGAAAAATAGACTTTTTGGATCCAAGATTCTAGGCTATTCACTGGAGAACAAGCGGTAATGAATTTAAAAGGTTTTTCCATGTCTGTGACCCAACAGATGATAACGTCGATGATGATCTTAGCCACGTGTGTACTTGTTCATGAGGAAGATACTTGTTTTTTTTCACTCTGTTCCAGATACCTGGTTTCATCATCACTCTCCATAGAGTGTTCGCTGTCAGTTCCCTATAAAAGATATAAATATTTCTCAGTCCCCACCCTTGATAATATTTAGGCTTCGATACCACTTCCCACTTGCACAGGGGAAAACTGCTTCTCTACTTGTTGCCTGACCAAAGCAAGGAAAAGATCAGCTGGCTAATTTTATTTAAAATAGACTGAGGAATGTGTGGTAGGGCCAACTAGTAAACTGGTAAGCTTTCCAGGACTGCTTTTACAGGAATATACCTTCCTCCCAACGATAACAGTCTATTACACCAATGATTAATTCTTCACTCAAACTTTTCTATTAGCCAAATCCAATCCTTCGCTTTATAGCTTGCTAATTTTAGATAGTACCCCAAGTAACTAAAGCCCCCCGATAAGTCTTTTGAGTCAATGTTGTATAACAATTTTAGCTATTCAATGGTAACATTCTGAGTGCCCGTATACATGAAACTTGATTCTCAAACCTGAAACATTGCAAAAGATGTTTAGAATTTTGTGTATCTCAATCCATTTAGAAATCTTTGTGTTTTTCATGATGATCGCATCATCCACAAATAGCAAGTGTAATATCCTTATCAATATAGAAACTTTAATCCCGATCAACGTGCCTTCCTCTTGACTCTTTTTCAACATGATGTTGAGACCTTCCAACACAAGAATGAAAAGAAAGGGTGACAAAGGGAAGCCCTGTCGCAGCCCACACTCTCTTTGGAAGAACTTTGTCACTTACCCATTAATAAAAACCGAAAAAACAATAGAGGATATACAACCCATGACCCAGTTTGTAGTGAACACCCCGAAACAACAATGAAGGAGGATAAGACACAAGAAGTCCTAGTTGATACAGTCATAAGCCTTTTTGAGATCCAACTTCAGGAGAAATGCTTGCAGTTTTTTTGTCTGTATGCTATGAGAGAACTTCTTTGTTGTACCAATAGCATCAAGGATCTGTGTGGCCTTGAGAAATTCTAGTTGTTCTTCTGAAAGGGACCGAGAGAGGATGGGGTAGATCCTCCTAGATATAATCTTTGAAATAATCTTGTAACATAAGTTTCAAAGAGAATTTGGACGGAAATCCGCAAAATTTTTGGGATGATTTTCTTTAGGAATCACATAAATAAAGGTTTTATTTAGTTGTTTTTTCACTACACCTCTGGTTCTCGACTTCTCAACTACATCCAACAAATCTTGGCCAACTAGACCAAAATAATGGAGGTAAAATTCGACAGACCACCCGTCGAGCCCCGAGCTCTTTTCCTTTGCAAAACCCTTTAACACCTATAGAATCTCCTCCTTTGTACATGGTTTTTCCAGGGCCAATACCTACTCATCCTTTACCATTCTAGGAAAGAGCCTAACAATCTCGACCTGATCACTTAGGAGATTTGTGTCCGTGACATGATAGAAAGTTTTGAAATAATTTATGGCTATGTTTTTTATATCTTCCTTTTGTTGATAAATCCTCTCCGCCTCATCCTCAATCTCCCACACGTTTTTTTTATTCCTTCAATAGCTAGCAAAAAAATGGAAAAACTTCGTATTTTTATCTCCACTAGATATCCAAAGTGCCCTTCTTTTCAACCACCACCTATTCTCTTCCTCCAGTATCTTTTTGTTGCATGCTTCAACTAGGCATCTCACTTTGTTCTCATGATATTCAATCAACAAGTCCTCTTCCTTCAATCAAAGGAGTTTCGCTAGGTCTCGCTCAAGACTGGCCATCTCTTCACTGTCCCTATTCCATTTTTCTTTTAACCAAGTATTTGTATGTGCTTTTAAATAGTTTAGATTCCTCACCATTCTACATTGTGCACCCTCTTGTATTTGATAGCAAGTGTTGTTCCAAACATCTCTCACCATTGTATCAAAAGAAGCCTCCTGCAACCAATCCAGGTTAAATTTGAAAGGATAGGTAGACATGGATCCTTATTCCCCCATCTATAGACAAATGGGTGCGTGATCTGATAGGTATGGGTATTCAACCCAAGCACATATTCTACTAGATGATGTAATCAGACCTTCTTCCACATAAAACATATCTAGTCTTTTTTAGAACAACTTCTTGAAATATGACAACAAAGGATCTGCCCGAGCATTCTCTCCCCATATCTCCTCAGAACTGGTCGTTAAATTCAAATCACCCACTAGAATCATGTCTTCAACATCTAATAGGCCCACTTTGTCAAGTTTATCCTAGAACAGTCTATGATCATTGAAGGGACCATAGGTGTTCAACAAGGGCACCTTTCTTCTAGTCTCTAAACAAGTACCTGTCAAAAAGATCCTGCCAGGAATTAGAAACGGTGTTAACTCTAAGTAGGTAGGATCCCATGACACAAGGAGCCCACCTAAATTTCTTAATGCTCTTACCACATAGATCAACCACTCAGGCAGAAGCAAAAACATAAAATTCCTGGATTTTACCGAATCCACCATTTTTTCTTGAAGAAAAACAATACATGGACAAATTTTCTCAAGAAGTCTTCTCATGGAGGAAAGTTTTAGGGGTCCTCCCACCCCTCTTATGTTGATGGATAGAAGGATCATGTCTTATCCCAGGCAAGGTATTTTAATCCTCTAAGCACCCTTAGATCAAATGCAAAAGACTGTGAATCTGTGCTTGAAACCACTGTGTAGGCCTTTTTATAGGCACTACGTGTTTTTATAGGTGATAATTCCAGGCCTAAACCCCATGACCAAGATGGGTTTGTACCAGGATCTATACCCACCCCTGATGAAGCTGGAATATCTCCCTGTTTTCTAATGGGAGGAACAATGGCCTTCCCTAAGTATGTTGGAAGAGGGGTGTGTTGACGAGCGAAATTGACCGTTCGTCAACTGGAGGGGTGGATCTTATCCAGGGTTGTCTAAATAACCCAATCCATTTGGATTAATCCACTCCGACGGGTTTAGCGGCTCCGTTAGCCGATGTAAGTCCTAGGAAAGTGAAAGAAAAACTAAACTAAAGAAACTAATCTAAGTGAAAAACAACTACTGCAAACTATATACAAATCAAAAACTATATATACATTTTACTTACTAATCTTATACAACAATAATTCTACTTATTAAATGTTCAGCTATCAATAATTAAATCATCTCGATTGTATATGTACAATATTTACAAGATACAAATTTTGATTGAGATTTGCAAAATCAGTTATAAATTGTCATAAGACAGGGAAGCTATTATTTTTTATTTTTATAATTTTTATGAGAAAGGAATAAAATGAAAGCTATCTAAGCTAAGAAATTAAAATAACAATCCTAACTGTAAATCTGAACTATAGAGATGAACAATGAAACGTGTTCAAATTACAAGAAATTTATATATTAACTAACTAATTTAATAACACTAACAAACTGACCTATATAATCACTTTCTATTTGTCCTGTTCACAGTACTCGATTTAGCTGTTTGATGAGAAAAACCCGCACCAGATTTTTCCACAAGATTCTCGTAAACGGGAAGAAGAGACACTCCTGAATACGAATGACAGAACAAACAAGACATATAACAACAACAATTTTATATTTTACAGATCATCACATTTAGATAAATCCCAGTGCGAAGATTTGTGCATAACTGTTCATTTAACAAAGAAGATAAACCTTCTATTTATTAAATTAGAACAGAGTAATTGCTGTGAGTAAACTGAGATACATCAAATATGGACAAAGCTTAATTTATATCACATTAACCTGTAACAAATCTTGATATCTAAAGTAGTCAATAATTTGATTACAAATTAAAATGCACAGAAACTTGAACAAAAGTACGATAAATTGAAGCTAAAGCCATACAACAAATCCACTTCCATTCGAGTCTGTATAATCATCAACCCGTAGTCTTTGTTCTCCCAACAATGATGGGTTGTTTACAAAAAATAATCAGTATATAAAGGCCACAGGGTGAAACATTCCCTGTGGAAATCATCAAAAATGTTTACACAAAATAGGGGAACAATCTCCCAAATTGTTATTCCTATCTAAGACTAACAACCTAAATCCTAAAACTGTGTAACAAAAAGCATGTTCTAAACTGCCACATCAGATCCAATTCCCATTGAAATTTGTGTGTACCTGTAGATGGACAAAAATAAACAATATTAGATACTGTTTAGTTGTGAAATCAACAAAAATCCAAATTTTATGACTAGCTACATAATCTCACGATTATGTAGCTGGTCATATTTACAAACAAAATCGTTTTAAATTAATCCAAATGGTAACAGAAATGTATGCGGTCAATCAAACAGATATTTTATTACTAATTCAAAACAAATAAATCATTCTTGCTAAAACAAACCAAATCGTTTATGCTAAAACAAACCAAACGAAATCATATTGAATCAATTCAATCAAAACAAAACTATATTCGATTTATCAAACAACTCTTTCATACTAATTCAACGCAAACACAATCGTTTATGCTAATTCAAAACGAAGTCATTCTTGCTAAATTAAAATAAATAGAATCGTTCTAAAAACATTGTTGAAATATCATACCTTGGCTATAGAGATACGATTCGGTCAGGCCAACTTTGAGTTAACAATGGCAGTAGTTGCCTCAACATTTTTTAACATGATAGAACCTATGGTCTTTTGCCTCTTATCATTAGCTTGCAGCCTATCATTTTCCTTAGACAACACAGTCACCTGGTCCTCCAAGGACTTAATTTGGGATTGTAACAGAGGGACATCTGTATAGTATCGTTGGAGCCATGAGTTTCATTCATCACACTATGGTCGATCAGGCCGTGGCATTACAAGTGAGGCATCTTTTAAATTACCAGGGGTTCCACTGTCAAACTTGATCTCGGGGAAGTTAGGGTCATCCTTAAGGCATGATGGGAGGTTGGAAACGTACTCGTAGGGTTTGACAGAACACACGCCGTGAGAGTATGGGTACTCGGTCAAAAATCACTCAATCTCAGAGTCTGAATCTTCACTCAAAACAATAGGCTTCTGGTCTGTGTTTTGTTTGGGCTTATTACGAGCACACCTAGATACCCAGCGTGCAACTTTCTTACCCTTGCTATTGACATCTGTATTACCCTTCCCCTTTTTTCTTGCAAGCCTCTTAACAGTCTTAGCATTGTCTTTCAAACATGAGTTAGGCATGGTGTCGGGTAGGTCAGTGTTGGGGTAGGTCAAGGGTTCGACAACGGGTAGGAGGGTAGGAAGTGGCACGATAGGCCCAATAAGGGTTTCAGTGACCACGGTCTTGTCCACTTGACCACATTCAGGAGTGGCAAAGCCATTTCTCAATAAGAAAACTTCCCAACAGTCACCACTCAACCTCAAATGATGAACAATAACGATTTTAATCAAACAATGATGGAAGAGGCTGGAGTCAACCTTCTCCCTCTTAAATCATTTAGCCATTTTATACAAACTGCGTACGAGGTAGTGAGGCATATTCAAAGGGAAATCTATGAAATTCATAAGCAGTCGGAGATGGTAAAGAAACACTAAACCATATCTACCTTCGCAATTAACAAATTGCTTAATAATGGCCAATAAATCATGCCACCTAGACTTAAGGGCCGTGACTGGCATACCTTTATCACAACTGATAACTTTTCTTGACGTAAAAAGGAGCGGCCATGGCACCTCATCCACCTTCGAATTCTTAAACCACCTCTGCCCTTTAGCTGGGAAACCCATGGATGAGATGAGGAATTCTTCATTCAATTCGAGTTGGATGTCTTCAACTTTGGCCCTGCATCCATCCAATGTGAGGGAAAACTACTGAGCGACCGCGAGGTTGAAACCCTCAAACTTTTTGGATGAAAACTAACCAACCACTACTCTCCAGGTCCTTACTCTCCAGGTCCTCACGAGCATTGTCAAATAACAGTAGCATTTGGACGCCATTAGGTTCTATGCGCACTACGGGAGCCATAGGAGAGAACACACAGTCAACAGGGTAAACGGTGAGGGGGTTGGACAGGATAGACACAGGACCAACTCCCACAGTTTTCTCAAAACAAGCAGAGGTAGCCTGAGATGCAAGGCAGGTGTTAATGCCTATGCGTGCGAGGGTGGTGATATGAATTGAAACCATGCAAAACATTCATTTTGACATGTACAATCGACGATGCCTTGGTAATTCAAATCATTCACATCACAATCCAAAGCTTTGTACACCAAATATCAAATGGATTATTCATATACCCATCGAAAGCCATAACATACATAACCAAAAGATTTTGACCCAATATCCAATAACTATTTGAAAACCATAGTGTTCATAACCAACAATTGGTTCGTATGTTAAATCAACAATAGTATGTGTATGATTTAAAACAAAACAATATGTCGAATATTGCACAAAGTTTTAATCATAAAATTAATGCATTTTATGAAACCATTGCACCAAGGATTTAATCAAAAACACCAAAAATCATTGCATCACGAACTTATAAATTGAAACCATATTAACCAAAATGCAAAGTGAAAAAAGGTTTGGTGTCTTGCCAACTGTATGACCATTATTGAGTCAGAGGTGAAATGACCACATGAAAAAGAGTATTCGTAACAATCCAAAGATGATTTTAATGCCATCGACATGACTTCCAATTCAAGGTTTTCACGCTTGCAGTCGTGAAAATGAAAAAGAAAGGCAGTTGTGTGAATGCGCAAGATAATAGTGTCGTTTTGTTTTAAAGAATTGCAACGAGTATTGAAGGTTCAAAACCCTTGTGTAGGCAACTTGTAAGGAAAAGATAAAAATGCAAAATGGCTGCCAACAATGGCGACACACTGGTAGAAGAAGTTATCTCTGCCAAAAGAACAAATCCAGATTATGATAATGAGAATCATTCTAGCTCAAAAACAACCAGAAAATTGTTTAAACATCATCATTAATCATAAAAATTCCAGCTGTGCTTAAAAGATGAAAACTGATAATAGTCTGAAGACAAGCGAGTCATGATATTAAGATAAATCTCCAATACTGTTGACAGAGCCACTGCTGCTAGCAGGCGTCAATAGCCTCGACAGGGTTTCCATTTAACCCACTCTGATATCCGTATCATGTCAAGAAGTTCTAGATCAGAATAAAGGACAGTTTAAGGTCAAGAGATTCCATATTTGCAAATTTTCATATACCCGACATTGCTTTKCTACCAACGGGCCTGTTCAGTACCCTGACGAAGTTGTCTTTGAGTCATGCATGCATTTACCCACTGCCAGCAGACCTGTTCAACATCCYGGTGGGTTTACAAGCACTTCCCACAACTCTTTTTTGATTTGTTTAGTTTTTAAAGATATATAATTGAGCGGGGTGACACTGAAAATTATGATATTTTAGACATATTTTTATAGACCTTGAAAGAATTTTTAAAACTATAATTCATTAAGATTCATAGATGGTTTGTTTACAAAACCAACCTTCAAAAGCAGGGAGACATCTTATGAGTTATTCCCTTAAGGAACAGGGACAGCGTAAGAAGATAATGGATGATCGTGACAGGCTTCACTTACAGATTGAAATCAATAAACTTCTTTCAAACAACAGTTTTTCCTCAACATGGTTGTAAATTTCAGAAGCATATCACAATTGATGTTTAGACAAATTTTCAGCAGTCATTTCAAAGAAAGAATTTTCTATTTTCTTTGTCTGAGTAGTTCATAATGCAGGTATGTGTATTTCCAAAAGCAAAAACTGACAAGTGTAAGGGAAAAATCGAAACCAAAACAACAAAAGAAAAGAAAACAAAAGAAAAATATTTACACAGTATACACAGGGTTATCATCAAGCGAAATACCTTTTTAGAGCTTGGCCATTCACCAGATAGGTGTCTGGCTATCCSTCTAGGCTCTGTAATTGGAAAGAGCTGGGACCCAATTTCTCAGCAATTAAAAACGGTCCTAGCCATAAGTTCTGAAACTTCGTGTGTTCTCCCTTTCCCTCATGCGGTTTGTCCCATTTCAAGACAAGGTCACCTTCTTCGAAGTTCYTATCAGAGGCAGAGTTGGAATCAAACCATCTTTTGACCACTAGTTGATGCTGATCTAACTTATGTTTAGCTTGAGCCCTTACCTCTTCTAGTTTCATTAAAGCGTTAATTCGATTCTCCAAAGGGGGGCAGTCTTCTTCTTGTATTTTYTGTGATAGTTGTAGTGAGGGAAGAAGAATATGTGGTGGCAGAATTGCTTCTCTACCATAGACGAGAAAGAAGGGAGAGTTACCCACAGTATTTTTTGGTGTTACTCTATCATCCCAGATTGCGTTTAACAATGCATTATGCCAATTTTTGTGATTTTCAGATACCGTTCTCTTGATGATTTTAATCATATTCTTATTAGTTGATTCTTCCAATCCATTGCCCTGAGGGTAGTAGCTAGTAGAATAATTCAATTTAATTCCTTTTTCTAGAGCGAACTCGCTCATCTCAAGAGATGAAAAATAAGAAGCGTTATCGAATACTAAACAGACAGGGATACCAAAACGAGTAATAATATTTGAATTTAAAAAGGCAACTACCTGACTGGTATTCACAATTCTTAATGCGGAAGCTTCAGACCACCTCGTGAAGTAATATATGGTTGTTATGATAAACTTATGCTGTTGTGAGGATGGCAGATTGATTGGACCTATAATATCAAGACCCCACTGCTGAAAATGGGAGTCTACTGAAACAGACTGCAAAGGAAAGGCTGGTTTCTATATTCGCCCGGATGCTTTTTGACAAATAATACACTTGCGAAACAAGGCATGAGCATCTCTAAAAAGCGTAGGCCAGTAATAACCTACTCTTAGAACTTTATGGGCAGTGGTATCCCCACCAAAATGCCCACCAGCTTCTCCTGCATGCAATTCTAGTAATACCTTTTCTGCTTCATCTTTCTCAAGACAACACATTAGTACTCCATCAAAATTTTGACGTAACAGAATACCATTAATCAAATGAAAGGAGGTATATTTTAATCTTAACACTCTTCTTTTAGTGGGATCCAGGTGACGGGGGGCTGACCCATGTTCAAGACAGAATTTTATATCATCATACCAGGGACTGACAGAGTTTTGTGCACAACATATTGAATTTTGATTGTGTTGTCCTAGGTTTGATGTCTCATTTTCTTCTTGCTATCCTACTGCCGAGTCAACGAATAACTTGCATAGCCCTTGGCCTCTCACTATTTGTGCTAGGGTGATTTCTATGTCATACTCTTGTAAGGAGGTAACCCAGTTCGCTCTCTTTTCGCCTAGTTCTTTCTGCACTAACAGATTTCTAACGGTTGGGTAAGGGACAATAATTTTCGTCCTAGATTTCAAAAGATAAGATTGGAAGTGATTTACTAGTTTAAAAATAGCATAGGCTTGCTAATCTACGGTTGGGTAATTGATTTTTGCACCTTTGAAAGAAGAGATCATAAAGGCAAATGGGACTTCATTATTTTCAATGTTCTTTTGAGTTAAGACAGAAGCGTAGGAGCGGTCAGAAGCAAAAGTGTAAAGTGTGAAGTATTGCAAAAATTCAGGGATCATGAGAGAAGGAGCGTCTATTATGGCCTTTTTTATTGAATTAAAATTTTTGTTTTCTAAGGGTCCCTAATGATATTGTGCGTATTTCTTAATTAAGCTCTGTAAAGGTCTCACCATTTCGGAGAAACTGGGGATGAATCTCTTGAAAAAGTTTATCTGGCCTAAGAAAGACTGCATAGACTTTTTGGATGAGGGAGGGGGATGTTTGGAGATGACTTGAGTCCTTTCAGGTTCGATAATCATCCCTTTGCTTGACACAATAAATCCTAAGAGCTTACCTTGTTCTACTGTGAATATAGATTTTTTAGGATTCAAGAAAATGCTGTATTTACGACTTCGCTGTAGAATGACTCTTAAATGAGCTAGATGATCAGTTTTGTTTTTGGAAAATATAGTAACATCATCTATGTAAACTACAACGGATTAATTGATTAAGCCTCGGAAAGCGATGTCCATCGCTCTCTGGAAAGTGGCACCGACATTAATGAGTCCAAAAGGCATTTTCCTATAAGCGTAGGTACCCCATGGAGTGAAAAAAGTAGTTTTAAGTTGGTCTGGAGGAGACATCAGGACTTGGTTGTACCCTGAAAAACAATCCAATAAGGATAGTCTTTCAGAACTAGATACTTGTTGAAGGATCTGTTTCATGGGTGGGACAGGGTAGTTGTCTTTATCAGATGCTCTATTAAGGTTTCAGAAATCGACGCATAGTCAGATTTCACCACTCTTCTTCCAGACCAGGACAAGGTTAGAAACCCATTGGGTGTGCCTAACTGGGAAAATTATCTTAGCATTCAAGAGTTTATTTAATTCTTTTTTGACGGTCGGTTCGAGCTTAGGGTGCATTTTTATTAACTTTTGTTGAAACGGAAAGGTTTGGGGTTTCATAGGAATGACGTGTTGTGTGATGTTAGGGTCGAAAGTTTTAAGGTCGTCATACGTCTATGCAAAAAAATCTTTGAATTCTTTAAATAATTTAATAAATGCGGCTTTCTCTTGTTCAGAGCACCCCACCCCTAAATTAATGCACTGTGGATTATCATTAGTTCCCAGGTTTACTTCTTCATACGATAAAGAGGAACTATTTGTTTTACAGTTGACCGATTTTTTGAATTTGTCTTGAAGATCATAAAAATTTTCTAATCTAACTACAGATTTAGGGATAGAATTTACCATGCCTGATGAAGATTTAGGAGATCTCGGATCTGGTATTATCGTGAAATCGTACAGATTGTCTTCACGAGTGCATTCGTCAATCACCGTACCTTGGAAAGTTTCTTCCATATGCAGGAAGCTAATAATCTGTTGATCATCGTCGAAGACTCTCCAATTCGTGATGTTGTTGAGAATGGATGGCATGAATAAAAGTTCAATGGAGAATGCATTCGGGGACAAGCCTTCTACAGGAAAGATTTTTTAAGCTACGTTAGCTAATAAATTAGCTTCCGAATTATTCAATCTAGGAATAGAATTTATGTTGAAAGCAAAAAACTTATTCATTAAATTCCATACCTCAGATTGGTAGCTTTTAAGATGCGGAGATAGACAGTGGATAGAATCTCTTACATGTCTAACCACGATTTCTGAATCGCCAAAGACAGTCAAATTTTGAATGTTCATATCTAATGCTTTTCTAAGACCCTGTAATAAAGCCTCATATTCTGCTGTGTTATTAGTACATTCAAATTCTAACCTGCATGTAATCAGGGTTTTTTTACCTATGGGATCAATAATAACATAGCCTGCACCAGCTACTTCTTTGGACTTTGACCCGTCAAAGTAAAGAGACCATACTTGATTTTTATTGGGTGCATGAGACCATTGTGTAAAAACTACTGGCTGCATATATGCAACAATCTTGGACTGCTATTCCGGGTTGGTGATAGCTGAAGTCTCGGCCATAAATTGCCGAAAAAGGTATCCATCCCTTGTATTTTGGGTGAATCAGTAGAAGGGGTAAATGGTTCATTGGGATCATTTAAATCTGTGACTGTGAGCTTTAGGTAGCATTCACGATTTACCTTGATCTTGTTGGGCTTGCCGTTCTCGAGCAGCCACAGGTGAGACCAATCTATCGCGAAATAGTTGTGTAGCTGCTCTAACTAGTCTCTGCTTAAAAACAAACCATAAACTTTTGGAATATCCACAACAATAATATCAATCACTTGATGGACTTTGGGGTTAGACGATAATCTTATAAGCACATTCCTTAATTCGCCTATAACTTCAACACTAGTTCGATCAAGTTGGATGATTTTTAAGGTGGATGGTTCAACTTCAGCATTAATCTTCTAACACACAGACCATGGCATTACATTGGATGACGCTCCTGAATCTACCATACAATTGTGCATGTTTCTATTAAAGATTTTGAAAGTTAACAAAAATGGAAGTACATTTCTGCGAGTACTAATGGTGGAAGCTTGTGGCTTTTTACTCGCAACCTCTAAAGCTAATTTATCTACATTTGTTACATTATTTACAGGAAGGATTCCTTTATCGTGAGGATCAGAATTGTTCTTAGCAGAAGCCTTCTGAGAAACTTTTGTGTTGTTCTGAAAAACTTTGTTGCTGCTTGGATTACTGTTTTTTCTATTCTTTGCGATATTCTGTAACATTTTTTGTAGCAAAAACAAAAATTTTAATAATTCATAAACAGAAATGTTAGCCCTTAACTTTTTTAGATCTTCAACTAAATCATAATCTAAGTTAGGGTTTACATGACTCTGTTTAGTCTCAGCTGGTTTAGATTGTTTTGGGGGCAAAGTCGTAGTGTTTTCAGAGGAAGGTTTGTTTGTTGTCTTACTCCTAGTATTGTAGGGATGTACTGTCTCAAAATTAGCTTGAAAGTTGCTATCCGAGAAGTGTCCAAAAATGTTCGGAGAAGATTCTTCTTCTTCAACTATCTCTTGTTCAACTACCTCCTCAGGAATCTCAAGAGGCATCAAGTTATCTTGGTCTTCTAGAATTGTTTGAATGGCGAATTGCAGGCTTTCTAGATTCAGGCCCTCGGTATTTGAATTAGGTCGGTTGGTGGGAAAAGGCTTCCTAAATGGGGGTTTGTAAGGACCTTTGCTCGAAGAAGCTTCTTCGGCCATCCTTTTCAAATCTATAACTTGATTTGATAGTTTTCGAACGACTTTAGTTAAGTTTTCTAAATCTGAGCTTTCAGGTTGTGTTTTATTTTGAGGAGGTCTAGGGAGGATTTCGATTTTCTTTTTGGAAGATGAACTAGTCTCTATTTCATTGCTAGTAGTGTCTTTTAAACTAAGGATGTCTTTTTCAATCTGACTGGCCTCTTTGAAGGCCTCTAACAACGTGGCTTTCTTAGATCACTTTACCCAAATGGCTATACTTTGATGAAAGGCTTTAGTATAGTATGCTATGATAAGATTCTCAGCAGGCATCGAATCTGTAGGGATTCAGTTTTTTAGTGTTAAGAATCTTTGGTTAAAGTCTTTGATTTTCTCTTTGGGGTTCATTCTTAAACTACAAAGCTCCATGACTAGAACTTCTGGGGACTTATCATCCTCAAACTTCTCAAGAAAGTAGGATTCAAACTTCTCCCATGACACAATGGTATGGGGCTGCTGGGCAAAGTACCAGGTAGAGGCATTGCCCTCTAAAGTATAGGGGAATAACCTACAGACTACGTCTTTGTGCTCGACATTACAGAGTCTAATGGCTAACATGAACTTTTTAATGTGATCTTTGACGATCTGTTTAGAGTTAGGGTCAAACTTGGGAAGCCACTTCTCTGGATGTTTGGGTAAGGGATGCTGAGGCCTAGGTACGGCTACTGCATCTTGGTCGAGCCAAGTTCTGGCAATATTTTTCTGGTTGGCCATTGGCGTAGGCAGTGTGGAAGGCTAAGAAGAGGAACTTCCTTCGTCAGAAGAGTCTTCTCTAGAAGAAGAAGGGGATGATGGAGGTGGTGAAGGTGGTATTCCAGATCCTCCTGCGGCAGGAGTGAGGATCAGATCTGTAGGATTTAAAGTGAGGTTAGTGCCTCCAAGTTGTTCTCTGATATCAGAGAAATATAATGGTTATTCCAAAGGTCGATTTGGTTTCCTTAAATGGGCAAAGGCACTATGTGTTCTTAAGAGAGATTGGCGGACAATCTCTTGTACATCACCACTTGTAGGATTTAGGGTTACTGGTTCAACTGTGATCTGTAGATCGTCGTTTGATGTGATTGTTGTTTGAGGGATGATTTTTTCATTTGAATGACTTCTTGTCATTATAGGTGAGCGGTTGGGTGGTGGAGGAGTCTTACGACCGCCTCGTTCCATTAATAATTTCCAGGCCCTCCTTCTAGTGCCATTTGTTGATGGGCAAAATTGACCACTCATCAACTGGAGGGGTGGATCCGGTCCAGGGTTGTCTAAATAACCCAAGCCGTTTGGATTAATCCACTTCGATAGGTTTTAGCGGCTCTGTTATCTGATCTAAGTCCTAGGAAAGTGAAAGAAAAACTAAACTAAAGAAACTAATCTAAGTGAAAAACAACTACTGCAAACTATATACAAATCGAAAACTATATATACAGTTTACTTACTAATCTTATACAACAATAATTCTACTTATTAAATGTTCAGCTATCAATAATTAAATCTCGATTGTATATGTATAGTATTTACAAGATACAAATTTTGATTGAAATTTTCAAAATCATTTGTAAATTTCCGTAAGACAGCGAAGCTATTATTTTTTATTTTTATAATTTTTATGAGAAAGGAATAAAATGAAAGCTATCTATGCTAAGCAATTAAAATAACAATCCTAACTGTAAATCTGAACTACAGAGATGAACAATGAAACATGTTCAGATTACAAGAAATTTATATATTAACTAACTAATTAAATAACACTAACAAACTGACCTGTAGAAGCGCTTCCTATTTGTCCTGTTCACAATACTCGATTTAGCTGTTTGATGAGAGAAACCCGCACCAGATTTTTCCACAAGCTTCCCGTAAACGGGAAGCAGTGACACTCTTGAATATGAATGACAGAACAAAGAAGACATATAACAACAACAATTTTATATTTTACAGACCATCACATTTAGATAAATCCCAGTGCGAAGATTTGTGCATAACTGTTCATTTAACAAAGAAGATAAACCTTCTATTTATTAAATTAGAATAGAGTAATTTTTGTGAGTAAACTGAGATACATCAAATATGGACAAAGCTTAATTTATATCACATTAACCTGTAACAAATCTTGATATCTAAAGTAGTCAATAATTTGATTACAAATTAAAATGCACAGAAACTTGAACAAAAGTAAGATAAATTGAAGCTAAAGCCATACAACAAATCCACTTCCATTTGAGTCTGTATAATCATCATCCCATAGTCTTTGTTCTCCCAACAGTGATGGGTTGTTTACAAAAATTAATCAGTATATAAAGGCCATATGGTGAAACATTCCCTGTGGAAATCATCAAAATTGTTTACACAAAACAGGGGAACAATCTCGCAAATTGTTATTCCTATCTAAGACTAACAACCTAAATCCTAAAACTGTGTAACAAAAAGCAAGTTCTAAACTGCCACAACAGATCCAATTTCCATTGAAATTCATGTGTACTTGTAGATGGACAAAAATAAACAATATTATATAGTGTTTAGTTGTGAAATCAACAAAAATCCAAATTTTATGACTAGCTACAGAATCTCACGATTCTATAGCTAGTCATATTTACAAACAAAATCGTTTTAAATTAATCCAAATGGTAACAGAAATGTATGTGGTCAATCAAACAAATCTTTTATTACTAATTTAAAACAAATAAATCATTCTTGCTAAAACAAACCAAATCGTTTATGCTAAAACAAACCAAACGAAATCGTATTGAATCAATTCAATCAAAACAAAACTATATTCGATTTATCAAACAACTCTTTCATACTAATTCAACGCAAACACAATCATTTATGCTAATTCAAAATGAATTCATTCTTGCTAAATTAAAATAAATAGAATCGTTCTAAAAACATTGTTGAAATATCATACCTTGTCTATAGAGATACAATTCGGTTAGGCCAACTTTGAGTTAACAATGGCAGTAGCTGCCTCAACATTTTTGAACACGATAGAACCTGTGGTCTTTTGCCTCTTATTGTTATCTTGCAGCCTATCATTTTCCTTAGACAACATAGTCAACCGGTCCTCCAAGGACTTAATTTGGGATTGCAACATAGGGACATCTGTATGGTATCGTTGGAGCCATGAGTTGGATTCATCACACTGTGGTCGATCAGGCCGTGGCATTACAGGTGAGGCATCTTTTAAATTACCAGGGGTTCCACTGTCAAAATTGATCCTGGGGAAGTTAGGGTCATCCTTAAGGCACGGCGGGAGGTTGGAAATGTAGTCGTAGGGTTTGACAGAACACAGGCCGTGAGAGTATGGGTACTCCTCGGTCAAAAATCGCTCAATATCGAAGTCTGAATCTTCACTCAAAACAATAGGCTTCTGGTCTGTGTTTTGTTTGGGCTTATTATACGCACACCTAGATACCCAGCGTGCAACTTTCTTACCCTTGCTATTGACATCTGTATTACCCTTTCCCTTTTTTCTTGTAGGCCTATTAACAATCTTAGCATTGTCTTTCGAACATGAGTTAGGCATGGTGTCGGGTAGGTCAGCGTTGGGGTAGGTCAAGGGTTTGACAACGGGTAGGAGGGTAGGAGGTGGCACGACAGGCCCAACAAGGGTTTCAGTGACCACGGTCTTGTCCACTTGACCACATTCAGGAGTGGAAAAGACATTTCTCAATAAGAAAACTTCCCAACAGTCACCACTCAACCTCAAATTATGAACAATAACGATTTTAATCAAACAATGATGGAAGAGGCTGGAGTCAGCCTTCTCCCTCTTAAATCATTTATCCATTTTATACAGACTGCGTAGGAGGTAGTGAGGCATATTCAAAGGGAAATCTATGAAATTCATAAGCAGCTGGAGATGGTAAAGAAACACTAAACCATATCTACCTTTGCAAGTAACAAATTGCTTAATAATGGCCAATAAATTATGCCACCTAGACTTAAGGGCCGTGACTGGCATACCTTTGTCACAACTGATAACTTTTCTTGAGGTAAAAAGAAGCGGCCATGGCACCTCATCCACCTTCAAATTCTTAAACCACCTCTACCCTTTAGCTGGCAAACCCATGGCTGAGCTGAGGAATTCTTCGTTCAATTCGATTTGGATGTCTCCAACTTTGGCCCTGCATCTATCGAATGTGAGGGAAAACTGCTGAGCGACCGCGAGGTTGAAACCCTCAAATTTTTTGGATGAAAACTAACCAGCCACTACTCTCCAGGTCCTCATGAGCGCTGTAAAATAATAGTAGCATTTGGACGCCATTAGGTTCTATGCACACTATGAGAGCCATAGGAGAGAACACACAGCCAGCAGGGAAAATGGTGAGGGGGTTGGACAGGGTAGACACAGGACCAACTCCCACATTTTTCTCAAAACAAGTAGAGGTAGCTTGAGATGCAAGGCAGGTATTAATGCCTATGCGTTTGAGGGTGGTGGAATGAATTGAAACCATGCAAAACATTCATTTTGACATGTACAATCGATGGCGCCTTGGTAATTCAAATCATTCACATCACAATCCAAAGCTTTGTACACCAAATATCAAATGGATTATTCATATACCGATTGAAAGCCATAACATACATAACCAAAAGATTTTGACCCAATATCCAATAATTATTTGAAAACCATAGTGTTCATAACCAACAATTGGTTCGTATGTTAAATCAACAATAGTATGTGTATGATTTAAAACAAAACAACATGTCGAATATTGCACCAAAGGTTTAATCATAAAATTAATGCATTGTATGAAACCATTGCACCAAGGATTTAATCAAAAACACCAAAAATCATTGCATCACGAACTTATAAATTGAAACCATATTAACGAAAATGCAAAGTGAAAAAAGGTTTGGTGTCTTGCCAACTGTATGATCATTATTGAGTCAGAGGTGAAATGACCACATGAACAAGAGTATTTGTAACAATCCAAAGATGATTTTAATGCCATCGACATGACTTCCAATTCAAGGTTTTCACGCTTGCAGTCGTGAAAATGAAAATGAAAGGCAATTGTGTGAATGCACAAGATAATAGTGTCGTTTTGTTTTAAAGAATTGTGATGAGTATTAAGGGTTCAAAACCCTTGTGTAGGCAACTTGTAAGGAAAAGATAAAAATGCAAAATGGCTGCCAACAGTGTGGAACCAAAAGGTTCTATGGAGGTCGGGATAAGAGTGGATATCAAATGTTCCATAGCTTGGTCACTTATGGCCTGCTCGGAACAACCAGGGAGAGTGAAGGAATCCTCCTCTTCCAAAGTGTCAGGTAGAAGAAGAGAGTTCGAGGCTGGAGGAGATACATGGTCCCTCGGGGTTACTGGCCTGGTAGGTAGAGTGGGAGAAAAATGTGCAATGTCCATATCCATCTTCCCACCACCTATAACTTGAGAGCCCGATTCCTCACGAACCATCTTTTCTAAAGTAATTCTCTCCTAAGCAGATAGAGAAACATACAGTGAGGGACATAATTTTTTTAACTTACCAATGTACGAATCATCCTCATGATTGAGACTATCTTCCTTCCTCAGGTGCGAAAAATCTCCCATTCCAGTTGTATGCCATTGTAGCGAATAGCTATCAAATCGAGTATCCTCTGCTAGATCCTCCTCTGTAAAAGTAGTAGAGAACTGAGAAAAATCTCTTCTCAAATGTCCTATCCTTTGGCACACCGAGAAACAGAACGGTATTCCCAGGTAATCCAACCACTGAGCAAAAAGGAGCCCCCTCCACTCTATATCCATGGTTTCCGACAAACCAACATGAATGTCAACTTCCACTAATACCTTTTCCATCTGTTTTTCCGATGCAGAAAGAGCATGTTCATCCACCCTCAGGAAACGTCCTAATGAGTTTCCAATAAGATCGAGCACCACCTAGTTCCACAATTGAATAGGTATCCCCAGAAGGAGAACCCAAATATGGTGGTAACTGAAGTAGTCCATAGCTAGGTTGAAACCGAGACACTATCTCTTGAGCATTATACTACCTCCCCCATAACCCCATAACTTGTCCAGAATGTCGGTCCTATCCTCAGGGCTCTTAAAAATGAAGCTGAGCCATCCTCTTGGAAGGATAAGAACCTCCGAGATGTAGCCTAGGACAAGCTCCCAGGTTTCATGCAACCAAACTTCCAAACTCTGATTGCACATCTCCTTATATGCTATCCTACCAACTAGAGCACAGAGGGTCAGATTACAAGCTTTAGTGAAACCAATGTCCATCCCCATCACTAGTTGAGGGTGTTTTTTTTTAGGCTTCCACACCTGATGAGTCTATTTTGTAGGACCCCTCTTAAGACTAGTACAAGCCCCTAATCTGACTGGAAATTCACCCTCCAGGGAGGCTACTCCTCCAAATCTGTTATCTAGCTTTATTTGAACTGACTATTCACCCATAGGGTCAGTTTGCAAGTTAGAGCCACCAAGGTGTGAGCCCAACTGCACAACGTTCCCAAAAGGGTGATGCAAATGGGAGTTATAGTGAATGGACGTCGGTAGAAAACTCGTAGGTGGGTCCTTTAGTGCACAATTATTGTTAGTCCTATGATACTAACTGCTACAAATCTCATCGACCGAGGCCAATAACTCCTGTCGATCCCACAGTTCCATGTTCCCCCCTCCTAATGGATCTGTGACCTCACTATCCATTAAGGTAAATTCTCAAACCACTTGATGGATACCACCTTGAGACCTGTTTTTCAAGGTAGTTAAGGACCCTATCTCGTTAGGGGATAAACACCAAGAGGCCAGAAGAAAAAAACAAAGGAAGGATAAGAATGACATGATGCAAGACCCTCCTTGATTAAGGATCCTATTGACCATACCAGCAACTCCATAATACTGGGTCCATCCTTTGATTAAAAGATCAGATCTAAAATTAGAGGAGCTGAAAAAAAACAAAAAAAAAGCTTAAACTAGCCAAAGAAACTACATCCCAGGCCCCCTTCTCCAAAGGGATGTAAATGATGTTGCCTAGCAGCAGTTCTTGCCAGAAACTAGAGCCTCTTGCACAAGGACACTAGCCTTCCCATGAAACAACTCATACCCTTCTGGAGGAAGACTAGAAGATTGACTAAAAAGACACCACAAGAGACTAGTTAGATCTACATCTTCCATTAATCCTGCAATCACGGAGGAATGAAAAACTACTTAAACTATTAAGTACTATGCACTATTACTAAAAATATATACATAAATCGAATTTCTTTTTGTCCATGTACTAGACAAAACTTTCATCCATAATACATACTTTGGCCATAATACATACTTTGCCTTCTACATACATTAAAATTCAAGTATGGAACATGTCTACTTTACTGTGAAACTCAAGCTCCTACAACTAGAAATATGTCTTCTTATTGATAGTGTTCAATATATAACATGAAACTATTGGATATGAAAAATGAAAAATATGTTAGAGAAATATACTAGTATAATTAATTTTTGTTAGAACAAAATTATTGGAAGATTGGTTGTTGTCATTGATGTCAACCGTAGTCATGGGTTTTGGACCACAATATTGATGAAGGTATTTGGACATGAAGGAAAATGCACATGCAAATAAAACACCCATGGATGTATAGTATACATCATGTTGTTTCCGGTGGTATGTGGCATGTCACATGGATCCTCATGGTTGAGGAGAAATGAATTTTTGAAGATGACAAAGTGAATTGAAGAAGGAAGTACATGTAGGCCCTGAAGATAATTAAAGAAAAGAATTACAAAATAAGAAAGTGTCAGGTCGGCCCTAATGTTAAAAGGAAGTGACATAAATGGTATAAATAAACATCATTATACATTAATTTGATACAAGTCGAATTTCAGAGGTAATAAGAAGAAAAGAAGGCCGAATTTCAAGGGAGGATGAAGTCTTTTGGTGATGTGTTCTAAGGTATGTTATTTTCAGGTCATCTTACCATTTTTGCTATAAATTGTTTTCTATAATGATTCAAATGGTGAAATCACTATGGTATTGAGAAGACATATCAAGGTACCTCTGGTAAAAATTTTAGCTCTTGAATTTCTATAATTATGGAGATACACTCTGTGGAAGATAGGGTTTGTGACAAGTCCTGAAGCTAGTCAATAAACAGGTGTTCTGGGTAAAATAGTCATAACTTCTTCATCGAGAATCCAAATGAAGTGTGACAAATTTAATTGGAAATAGTATGGACTATAGTTTCTTGTGTGTGAGTTTCAGAATTGGATGTTAACTATTGAGCGTGCGGCATTCTGTGCAAGTTCACTCTCCTGAACAAACCAGAATTGAATAAAGTCTACCATTCTTTCGATAACCTCTTTTTGGGGAGGATTCAAGGAGTGAAAATTGGAGGAGTTTCATAGAATAAATTGAGTAATATTATCTACAGGATCATAGTACTCCAAGAATTGAATAATTGTAGAAATTGAAGAAGTCTCAGGAAGCATTATCAGGTTCTATGTGATGATTGGTTGATGGTGATGATTTAATGTAAAGTTTTATTATCTCTCATATATTCTTGGGTGGAAGGAAGAGGAAAGGATGGAGAGTTCAACTCTCTCTTGATATTGGAGGATTGTATCTTCCTCTTGGAGGTTTAT
>JASDQU010099865.1:235879-248465 GCA_032191745.1 Picea mariana
TAGAATCTCTTTTTATTGTTGAGACTTCTCTTTTTATAGTAACAATTTTCAACAATATGTCCTATTCTACCACAATTAAAGCATTTGAGAGGAGACTTACCTTTGTATCTTCCACTTCCTTTCTAGAACCTTCTTACGAAATTTGCTATTTCTTCATCAAGGTCGTTTTCCTTGTCTTTTGTCTTCTTTATGGCTTTAAAGGCTGCTTCATTGTTTGTCTGGTCGCATTCTGTACTTGTTCTCATTTCATATGCCATAAGAGTCCCATGTAATTCATCCATTGTCATTTTGGTCAAGTCCCTAGTTTCTTCAATGGCAGAGACCTTAGCATCATACTTCAAGAGAAGTGATCTCAACATCTTTTGTACAACCAACGATTCATCGATCTCTTCACCTAATCCTCTGATAGCATTAACAACTTCATCAACTCTAAGAAGATAGGTTGCAATATCTTCATTTTCATTCATCTTCAAATTTTGAAATTCTGCTCTATGTCGTTGAAGCTTGACCTGCTTAACTTTTGGATCACCTTCGTAGATATTCTTGAGTTTGTCCCATACCTCTTTAGTAGTGCTGCATCCCATCACTTTGCTAGAAATGGTTGGTGCCAATGCTGCTAGAATAACATGCCTGGCTTTTGAATTACAACTCATAAGCTTCTTCTCATTTGGATCAGTTAGAGCATTATTTGGGATTACATAGCCATTTACAACTGAGTACCAAATGTCTACTCCCAAAGTCATTAGGTAAGTTTTCACTCTATCAATCCAGTATGCATAATTTCTTCCATCAAATTTTTGAATCCCATTTGAAATGTGCTCATGGTCATCCATCTCTGCTCAGGATTTTCCTTCTAGTGGTTAAATTGTTCTGAAGGCAACCTGCTCTGATACCAATTGTTGATACTGAGAGGGGTGTGAATCAATATCAAGTATAATTTAAAACCTTTTTCAACCTATACTTAAACTATTCAACTATATTCAATGAGAAATGAACAATAGTATAAGAGTTACACCAATACACCACAATACACCATGCAAAATATATGAGAAATAATCAATAGTTATTGTTCAAGGGAAGTAATGACTTCCAAAGGTAGCTACAACCTCCAAATGTAAAGGGAGGGATAAACCTCCAAGAAGAAGATACAATCCTCCAATATGAAGAGAGAGTTGAACTCTCCATCCTTTCCCCTTCCTTCCACCCAAGAATATATGAGAGATAATAAAAATTTACATTAAATCATCACCATCAGCCAATCATCACATAGAACCTGATAATGCTTCCTGAGACTTCTTCAATTTCTGCAATTCTTCAATTCTTGGAGTAATATGATCCTATAGATAATATTACTCAATGTATTCTCTGAAACACCTCCAATTTTCACTCCTTGAATCCTCCCCAAAAAGAGATTATAGAAAGAATGGTAGACTTTATTCAATTTTGGTCTATTCAGGAGAGTGAAATTGCACAGAATGCCCCGCGCTCAATAATTAACATCTGATTCTGAAAATCACACACAAGAAACTAAAGTCCATACTATTTCCAATTAAATTTTTCCCACTTCATTTGGATTCTCGATGAAGCAGTTATGACTGTTTTACCCGGAACACATGTTTATTGACTAGCTTTAGAACTGGTCACAAACCCTATCTTCCACAGAGTGTATCTCCATAATTGTAACGAATAAAAAGCTAAAATTTTTACCAGAGGTACCTTGATATGTATTCTCAATACCATATCGATTTCACCATATGAATCGTTCTAGAAAAAAAGTTATAGCAAAAATGGTAAGATGACTTGAAAATACCATACCTTAGAACACATCACCAAAAGACTTCATCCTCCCTTGAAATCTGGCCTTCTTTTCCTCTTATTTCCTCTAAAATTTGAATTGTATCAAATGAATGTATAATGATGTTTATTTACACCGTTTATGTCACTTCATTTTAACATTAGGTCTGACCTGACACTTTCTTATTTTGTAATTCTTTTCTTTAATTATCTTCAGGGCCTACATGTACTTCCTTCTTCAATTCACTTTGTCATCTTCAAAAATTCATTTCTCCTCAACCATGAGGATCCACGTGACGTGCCACATATCACTGGAAACAACATGATGTATACTATCCATCCATGGGTGTTGTATCTGCATGTGAATTTTTCTTCATGTCCAAATACCTTCATCAATCTTGTGGTCCAAAACCCATGACTAGAGTTGACATCAATGACAACAACCAATCTTCCAACATGATGTACTTATTTACAAAATTAAATTAATCTGTTCTAGGAGATGTTCTTGGTTGTTTTCTTTGTCCTAGGCAGGTTACCTTGTAAATTCCATGGAGGTTACCATGGATATGTTCTTGTTTTGTTTCGGGTAGGTTACCGCGGAGGAATGATTGGTAACAACATTGGAGAAGTGTTCTTGTTCTTACTCTTGTTTTTTGTTCCAGGAAAGTTACAATGGAGGAATAATTGGTCAGAACACTAGAAAAGTGTTTTCTTGTTTCTTAATCTTTCTCTTTTTCCAAGTAGGTCACAGGTGATAGCTCCAAGAAAGAGCTATATTAATGGTTGTACTTTTTCTTTTTCTTTTACTTGTTCTTATTCTTGTTCTTGTTCTTGATATTGGTCTTGTTCTAGGAAGGTTAGAGGTGATATCTCTGAGAGGGAGTTATAGTGATGGTTGCAGGAGGAAACAGATTAGATGGTCTCTAGTTTGAGATATGGAGCATACTATCTAGCCAATAAGCTATATACATGACATTATCCATCCATACACTGAAGGAGAAGAGGACGAAGTTAGAACTTTCTGAAAACAAGGGTACCTTGTGGGATACAGAGTGTCTCATATGGAGGTTTATAGTGATGATCAAGAGGTTATGAAGGATGACCATATAGATCCCCCTAGTTCATTTGTTCACTCTTTAGATCATCACAAAGAGTCAGTAGAGCCAGAAGGGGTAGTGGATTTACCTGGAGACGTTGTAGTGACTAGGTAGAGGCCATGATGGCTTTGTGATACTTTGTAGGATGTAGTAAGATGCAACTCCCCGTGATACTTTCAAGGAGAGAAAAAGACCTCAGAGATTCTCATAAATTCACGGTTATGAGGAGGACCAAGTGGCTCCACCAATGGTGAGGCGGATGGCCCCACTAAGTACCAACTCAAAGGGAGCTAGAGTTCATAGGGATTTATCCCTCAAGATACAGTAGGGAGTGTTAGTAAAAATATTTGCAGTGTCAAATTGTGACCTCAAAAGGTGCTACAGGAAGTTCCAGACCTCGATAACAAAATTCACTAAAGTAGCACCACAATTGTTCTATTTTTCTCCATATGCTTGCCTATTTTATTGTGCTACTCCTATCACTTATTTTAAACATCCATTTCCAATGCCATCAAATAACTTCAAACACCAAGTAATTGACAACAAGATTTCCAAGATTTTAGCCCAAAAATATGATTAGATTCTTGACAGAGGCGCCTCTTAAGTATTTCTCAGGGTTTTGTATTTTGGTGTTGGACGGGTCAGGAGAAGACATAGCTTCTGCAAGAAAATAGAGTAAAAAGAATAAGAAAGGACAAATCCTATGATCATATATGAAGGGTATAAGCTCAAGAGAATAAAATCTCATTCTCAAACCAAGAAGATAAGAAGGAACAATTTGGATTTGTTGGAAGAAGCAACTACATCATTTTTTCAAGAAGAGTTTGCAATTTGAGAATTTCACCTTCAATGAAAATCCTAAATTTTGACTGAAAGATGACTGATAATGGAAGAACCTTTTTGTTTCCTTGTATTTAAGTTACCATTCCTCATTTTGTTATTATTAGATTTAAACTAGGAAAGAAAATAGTAAAAATGTTCAAAATTGGTTTTTGGTATGTCGCTACAGGAAATTCCCGCGGCTCTCCACACAGAAAACAAGGGATTTTTTGGAAATGATTGTTTTTGCAGTCAATTTCAAACTCTTACTCTGACCATATGGAGAGGTACTTTGAAAAAATGAAATATTTTTTTATCAAGAATGAATTCATATAAAAAAACCTGTTTCAGTTCTCACACAGGTATCACGGTTTGAGAGATACAGATAGATCCTTTCAACTCATTTTTCATATTTTAAAATTCTGGAATTTTCTATTTTTAGTTATTATCTTTGGGCACCACTTACACAAATATGGAGATGTATTTTGGTAAAATTAAAGAATTATTTGTCAATAATAATCTCATATACAAAAACCTCTCTCATTTTTCACACATCTATCACGATTTGGAAAATATGCAATGATCTTTGAGACCTATGTTTCCAGATTTTGCCAATATTTTGTTGCTGCAAAATTCTAGATTTTTTTTTTAAATTCATGAAGATAGATATCCGAATTAATCAGATCAGCTCATATCAAAATATGATTTTGAGGTTTGGGATCAGATATTTCTCCCTCATATCATGCAATCAAATCATATCTTTGCACATTTCTAGTGGGTCAAAAACCAACTCCTAGAAAGTAGGAACCTACCTGATTTTGCAGATTTCCTATACCAAAAGTGTTGTAATTTGTTTCTATCTTTAGCTAAGGGTGGATTTCGACCCTCTTAACTTTTGGATCTCAAATGTACTATGTAATTGATATATATTATGGTGAAAAACACAAGCAAAAGGGAGGATTTAGTCCGAGGGACTGAGGGAGAGATGGGGATCCCTGTTTTGGCTAAAAGGTTCTAATTATAAGACTATTTTGATCCATCCTACCTATGTAAAGATTTCAGTTGTTAATAAATTTGATTCTTGGTGTGTATCTCTCATTTTTTTTATCACTTCTATTTCCTCATCTTGAACATATCATTACTGTTATATGCTCATATGACTGTATGTATGTGCTGAGAAGGTTTCTGTATTTTGTATAGTGGAATGTTTGCCAGATGTGTGTTTGAGTCTTTTAAATCTTGTTCAGAAAGGATTTTTGAGTGTAGGTTTATTATTCTACTGGTCAAGTATATTAAATAACATATGCTCTTTGATGAATGTTAGTTTTTTTCCATTAATTATCCTTAATCATATCTCATACTCTCTTTTTACTCAAACTGAGGTTTTATTTACCTGGTTTGTTGCACATAGGGAAGTGGTTTTAATAGCTCATTCATCAAGCTGCATTGAGATCCAAAGTGTGATCCGCCCTCCTCTCTAAAAATATTTACTTAAAATTTTTGAAACAAGGTGTGCTAGGGTTGACTCTTTAACAGTCAAGAGTCAACTTCTAGCGCTAACATCTTTTGGCGTCGTTGTTAGGGAACAGAAAGAACAAAGTAACCTTCCCTTGGAGAACGACATCGATCAGATTCTCTTCTTGATGGTGAAAAAGAAGTGAACATATATCAGGCTGCATATCATTCACCTGGTGACTCTACAATCTAAGACTTCACTGGAGGAAAAATCCTATAATCAGGGATGATTTTAGGGGAAAAATTTCACTCATGGGTATTTTTCCATGTTTTTTCCCAAAAAACGATTCTTTATTCTAAAAATGATTCGCCCAAATTCTATATGATAAAATTATTTTACCTTAAAATTGCCAAAATTTTATACAAACTATATAAAATTCTTAGAAATTTGAATACGTTTACAAAAGTATCGCCAATCATTTATAGTTGGCATATGAAGGATTCATAAGATTTTCCAAGGTTTGTACATTTTAAAATAAATTTCCATCCTTAAAATCATCCCTGATCCTATTGACAGAAAAATGAAAGCACGGAAGGGAAAAACCAGGTATCAACTCAATAGATTTCTCTATGAACTATTGCTCTTCTTTATCATCTCATTCCTATATTTCCCTTTGCATGTAAAGGGGATCGTCCTATGCTTTGTTTATTCACATGATTGTAAGCCAAAAAATGCATATTCTCTCCTAGGTAATGAAGAGTTTTCCTCTTCATGCACTATTGACCTTGATTTAATACCATCATGTGAACCTATTGAAAAAGATGAGGTTTATGTTTCAATTTCTCCTTAAATTAACCCATATTGTAAACCTGTGGATTACAAAGTTGATACACCTTTTGAGGTCCTTGTTGAACCTTGCAATCAGCCAATTGATCTTTGTTTTCCACCTTCTGAAGTTCAATTAACAATTAAAGAATTTTTTAAACCTCTCAAGTTGCCTCCTATCCTTAATTCTTACCCTCCTATTTTCTTTGATTACCTTCATGTGTTTAAAGGAGATGATCATATTGCAACCGATAAGCACATGGAAGCTTTTGAGGACTTCATTGATAATTTCAAAATCATGCATGAGGATGTTATCTTAAGGTTAGTTTCCAAATCCTTGGTCGAGGATGTTTCTTTATGTTTTAGAAATTTGAAGGCTTGTTATGTTTGTTCGTGGATTGATTTTCATCATGTATTACTGAGATATTGGGGTGAAAATAAATCTATTGATCAGTATTTGATCGAACTTAATAATATGAGAATAGGGAAGGGAAAAGCCCTTGCTACATTCAACATGAGGTTCCATAATTTTTATTGCAGTATGCCTTTCGATATCCGACCTTCTAAAACTATTGCCATGGTATATTATATGCTAGCTCAACATCCTAAGTTGTTCCTTTATCTCAGAGAGAGGAAATCCTCATTCCTTGAACAAATGTTTACTAATGCTAAGGAGATCGAGGATAATTTTTGAGCCTGTGGGAGGCTGCCAAAGCAGTTTTGGGATGAAAGTTTTGAACAAAATAAAGCTTATGAGAAACAAGAATCAGATTTGGATGCAAATAAACTGGAAGAAATATATGGACAAGAAGATATTTATGAACATAAGTCATATTTGGGACAACTTTTTTCATCATATTCAGATTTCAATTTTTTTTTAGGTGTTGAAATTGATTTTTCTACTAATGAGAATGCAAATTTATATGCCAAGAGTTGATTGTGTTTATGAGGATGATCATGTGGGTCATTTTTCAAAGGATAATTTCCTTTGTGGAAGGTTTTCAGTTGACCATATTAGGAACATTTTTAATCCTACTATTGAATTGTCACATGATTATTTTGTTAAGGAAATAAATGTTGCTCCAAAGCACCTAGATGCTCATACTGGAAATCAACAATCTTTGTTTGTTTATGATGATCTCCAGGATTATATGTTTTCATGTTTTTGTTAGGGATTTTTACTACATGATCAAATAAATTTTGTTGCTCCTGATTATCATGGAAAAGGGTTGTTGTTGAAGGAACAAGGAGGTCACCTTTTTCTCAGCAAAAGATAATTCATACAGTGGAAACCATCTCATCTGGATCAACGGATTTGTGATCATGGTTTTGAAGACCCAGTATCACTAATGTTGGAGTCTTATTTTTTAAATTCTTTGAAGATTTTGGATTTCATCATATCACTGGCATTTGAAGGTGAGTATGGTTTTCCAAAGAATTTATGTTTGTTGTTATATCTTTGATGTTATCCGTTAATCAGTTGTAGACATGTGATTCTATCACTTGTGAAGTTGCTTTCATGGCTGCTATGGAAATTTTCTTTTACTTGAGAAAATTGGAGAGTTGGTAAGAGTAGAGTAGTGTAGGATGAATAAGCTCTCTTTCCGAGCATTTGGTTTGTTTCAGTTTTTATAGTATGGGAAGACTACAACATGCAACAATATATTTTGTTTGCATCAGTATGTTTTAGTTTCAGAATAAGTTGCATAGGTTTGGAAGGTGATGAATGACTCCATAGCCCAATGAGTAAGGCACACGTCTACAAGTTCTTGGAAGCTCCCAGGGAGCATGCCATCCCCCATGGATCCCATGTTAGTATCAATATTTCCAGTTTCAAATTGTGGCCTCAAAAGGTGCTACAGGAAGTTCTAGACCCCAATAAGAAAATTCACTAAAGTAGCATCTCAATTGTTCTATTTTTCTCCATGTACTTGCTTATTTTATTGTGTTACTCCTGCCACTTCTTTGAAACATCAATTTCCAATGCCATCAAATAACTTCAAACACAAAGTAATTGAAAACAATATTGTCAGGAGTTCAGCCCAAAACTATGATAATATGCTTGAAGGAGACACTTCTTAAGAATTTCTCAGGGTTTTGTATTTTGGTGTCAGATCGATTAGGAAAAGACAAAGTTTCTGCAAGAAAACGAAGTAAAAAGAATAAGAAAGGACAAATCCTATGATCAGATCTGAAGGGGATAAGACCAAGATAATAAAAATTCATTCTCAAACCAAGAATACAAGAAGGAACCATTTGTATTTGATGGAATAATCATCTACATCAGTTTTTCAAGAAGAGTTTGCAGTCTGGGAATTTCACCTTAAATGAAAATCCTAAATCTTGACTGAAAGATGACTGATAATGGAAGAACCTTTTTGCTTCCTTGTATTTATTACCATTACTCTTTTTGTTATGATTAGTTGTAACTTGGGCAAGGAAATGCAGTTAAAAATGTTCAAAACTAGGTTTTTGTATGTCGCTACAAGAAGTTCCCGCAACTCTCCACACAGAAAATAGGGGATTTTTTGGAAATGATTGTTTTTGAAGTCAATTTCAAACTCGGACTCTAACCATATGGAGAGGTATTTTCAAAAAATGAAAATTTTTTTTCTCAATAAATAATTCATCTACAAAAACCTCTTTCAGTTATTACACAGGTGTCATGGTTTGAGAGATACAGACAGATATTTTCATCACATTTTTCAAATTTTAAAATTCTGGAATTTCTTGTTTTTAGTCATTATATTTGGACACATATTCCACAAATATGGAGAGTTATTTTGGGAAAATGAAAGATGATTTTGTAAATAATACGATCATATACAAAAACCTCTCTCAGTTTTCACACATATATCACTATTTGGAAAATATGTAATTATCTGAGAGACCTATATTTCCATATTTTGCCAATATTTTGTTGCTACAGAATTCTAGATGTTTTTTTGAAATTCGTGAAGATAGAGTTCCCAATTGATCAGATCATCTCAAAATATTATTTTGAGGTTTGGGATCATATATTTATCCCTCATATCATGCAATCAAATCATATCTTATCACATTTCTAATGGGTCAAAAACCAACTCCTAAAAAGTAGAAACCTACCTGATTTTGCAGATTTCTTATCCCAAAAGTGTTGTAATTTGTTTCTATCTTTAGTTAAGGGTGAATTTAGACCCCCTTAACTTTTGGATATAAAATTTACTATTTAATTTCTATATATTATGTTGAAAAATACAATAAAAAGGGAGGATTCATCCCAAGGGACTCAGGGAGAGTTGTGGATCCCTGCTTTCGCTTAAAAGGTTCTAATTATATGACTATTTTGATCCATCCTACCTATGTAAAGATTTCAATTGTTAATAAAGTCGATGATTGGTGTGTATATATCATCTTTGTTTATCACTTCTAATTCCTCATCTTGAACATATCATTACTGTTATATGCTCATATGACTATGTGTATGTGATGAAAAGGTTTCTATATTTTGTATAGTGCAATCTTTGCCACATGTGTGTTTGAGTCTTTTAAATATTGTTCAGAAAGGATTTCTGAGTGTAGGCTTATTCTTCTACTGGTCAAGTATATTAAAAAACAAATGTTCTTTGATGATTTTCAGTTTTGTTCCATTAATTCTCCTTAATCATATCTCATACTCTCTTTTTACTCAAACTTAGGTTTTATTTACCTGAATTGTTGCACATAGGGAAGTGGTTTTAATAACTCATTCACCAAGATGCATTGAGATCAAGAGTGTGATCCCCCTCCTCTCTAAAACTATTTTTTTTAAACATTTTAAAGCAAGGTGTTCTAGGATTGACTCTTTATAAGTCAAGAGTCAACTTCTAGCACTAACAGGGAGGAACAGCCTCCCAGGAAAGTTCATAGGAGATCAGACTTCAAAGGATGTTAGCAAGTGCAAAGGGATAAGATGTCTTAAAATACTATACAGACTCAGAAGGATTCAAGTTTCAGAGGGAGCATGCAAAATCAGAGTGAGCTTTATCTCATATAAATTCATTTGGCTCATAGGGAGAGTCGATCATTCATATGGATTTCCCCCTCATATTGGAGTGGGATAGAGATACATCTTCCAGGACTAACAAACAGGTGTCATGAGTTTATGAGGCCAGATAGAATATTCAGAGGTAGGAGGCTTCTAGGAGATGTGAGACCTCTTGGGAGGATCCCCTTGTTTCAATAGAACTTGTGACTGTGACAGAGGATGAATCTAGTCAAGAGGACTTGGGTATGGATTTTGTCTCATTCACATAGGAAGCAACCAATGAGATAGAATGGACAACATAGTTTGCTTCAATGACATCGGGATTTGGCCTCATAGTTCGAGGAGGAGTATCTAGGCCATATGTACTATTGGTATTAGAGGCATGACAGAGACTAGATGAGATATTCCTCAGTCAGGGGATACTAATGAGGTTTGATATGATGGACTGTAAGTCCATGAGTACACCTATAGAGGCAAATCTAAATAATTTGAGTGATTCTACTTCATATTCAGATTTGGTGGATCCCACTATGTACAAGAAGTCGATTGGATCATTGATGTACCTAGTTACCACTAGGTTGGATCTTTGCTTTGCAGTAAGTACCTTGAGCCAGTTTATGGTAGATATGACACACTGTCAATGGGTTGCAACAAATGCATGTGTTGATGTACATGCATGGTACATTTGGATATGGCCTAAGATATGTCTCAAGTGGTGAAATGAGGTTGTAGGGATACAAATATTTTGATTGGGTAGGGAGTGCAGTAGACAAATTGAGCACCTTGGGGTGTTGCTTCAGGTTGCGATCTTTTATAATTTTAGGAAAGAAGGTTTATGTAGCACTCAGTACATCATAGATAGAGTATATTGCAACCAATATATAAACTTGTAAATAAACGTGGCTTTAGAATATTCTTTCAAGACTTCATCCGAGACATGATGTAGAAGGGAGCAGTGAAGCTCCAGTACATATCCAAAGATGAGAAGACTGCAAAACTTCTCCCCGAACCTCTGTCAAAGGTGAATATTGAATACTTCAGGAAAACATTTGCATGATGCAGAATGTCTCCCTCAATGAGAGAGAGTGTTGATGATTTGCATCATCAGGTATATATTCATAGGGGTGTACCTGTGGCTCAGGTGTATTCTTCGAAGGACAGAAGACTTGAGGTGGTTTCATTTCTCCAAGAGGAAGCATTCGACGTAATTCTCCCAAGATTAGTGGTTTAACCAGTGGAGAATGCCATATTCACTTACAAGGGTTTACCTGAAAGTGACAGTCACTCACAAGGGTGTACTTGTGGAGGTGAGTGGCCCAGATATAGTATTCAAGATAGAATAATTGAGGTGCTAGTATTCCTTGAGTGTGTGGTTGCATCGGGCTTCTGTAACTCCATGTTTTCTCCCAAAATTGTAATTATGCACAAAATTCATATGTTAACAATATGAGGCATGTAATTGTGTTTTGATTTAAAATAAACACCAAACTATTGACTGAGAGGGAACAAACTTGATAAGTATTGTCCATGATACACCAGAGAAAATTGATGAGGTAGATTGACTGATGGGATGGTTGAGTGAAATAGAGATGAGTTGCATCAATGAAGAAAATAGGAAGCTTGTAGAGAAAGCTATTCTATGCTTACAAACATGATGAATTCACCTACCATCACACTATACTAATGGAGGAGACCACGTGATCATTAAAGATAAGGTCATGTGCAGGATGAGAGATAGAATGGCCAATTGAATAACTGAGAGGGAAAATGTACCACAAAACCACCCCTTCATATTGCGAAGGGAGGATTGCAGGCTACGTCTACAAGATGTTGTAGAGATCCTGAGAGGATGGAGAAGAATACTAGGGAAGGAAAAAAATAACATGTGCAGGATGAGAGAGCAGGGAAAAAAGCAAACACACAGAGGTAAAGTAAGGAGATATGAAGAAGAGACCCCAAAAACAGAGATGGCATCCAGGGATTGAGGAATGCAGGAGAATACTGCACAGGAAAATGATCAAAGACGAGAAACAAAGCACAAAAGCATGGATGTGTTGAATGAGAAATAAAATAATAGCTTTCTGAAAGAAAATAGGAAGCTTTTATGAGTTGTTGATGATCATCGTGAACAGAGATGACCCAAGTTCCCAAATTGGAGAAATAGTGGGATGCATATTGGTGCTTACTAGAAAGAAATCGACACTGGTAAGGGGAGGTCGTTGAGGGACTACTAAGTAGAGAAGGGACTCCCTTGTGCATAGGAAATCCAGTTGAGAAACCACCTGATAAACCTGTAGAGACCCAAAGTTCATTGGGAGATGGCAACTTTTGTTGTGTCAGAGGAAGAAGGAGAGTAACCTTCTTGGATCATCACAGACTTGGAACCATACCAAGTCAATTTCCTTGGTGGTATCATGTCTTGGAATGAGGGTGGTGTGTTGTAGGAAGTGACTCTACAACAAGGCCTAAGGTTGGGAGGAAATGCATCCTCTCTCAGTTAGTTGGATTGGATTATTCCCATATCAAATAAGTGTTCATTTTTACTAAAACTGACTGTGAATGATTTATGTGAATGTTCATGAATAGAAC
>JASDQU010099865.1:248485-262278 GCA_032191745.1 Picea mariana
ACCTTCATCAATATTGCGGTCCAAAACCCATGACTAGGGTTAACATCAATGACAACAACCAATCTTCCAACATGATGTACTTATTTACAAAATTAAATTAATCTCTTCTAGGAGATGTTCTTGGTTGTTGTCTTTGTCCTAGGCAGGTTACCTTGTAAATTCCATGAGGTTACCATGGATATGTTCTTGTTTTGTTTCGGGTAGGTTACTGCGGAGGAATGATTGGTAACAACATTGAAGAAGTGTTCTTGTTCTTACTCTTGTTTTTTGTTCCAGGAAAGTTACAATGGAGGAATAATTGGCCAGAACACTAGAAAAGTGTTTTCTTGTTTCTTACTCTTTCTCTTTTTCCAAGTAGGTCACAAGTGATAGCTCCAAGAAAGAGCTATATTAATGGTTGTACTTTTTCTTTTTATTTTACTTGTTCTTATTCTTGTTCTTGTTCTTGATATTGTTCTTGTTCTGGGAAGGTCAGAGGTGATAGCTTTGAGAGGGAGTTATAGTGATGGTTGCAGAAACAAATAGATTAGATGGTCTCTAGTTTGAGATATGGAGCAGACTATCTAGCCAAGAAGTTATATACATGACATTATCCATCCATACACTGAAGGAGAAGAGGACGAACTTAGAACTTTCTGAAAACAAGGGTACCTTGTGGGATACAGAGTGTCTCATATGGAGGTTGATAGTGAGGATCAAGAGGTTCTAAAGGATGACTATATAGATCCCCCTAGTTCATTTGTTCACTCTTTAGATCATCACAAAGAGTCAGTAGAGCTAGAAGGGGTAGTGGATTTACCTAGAGACGTTGTAGTGACTAGGTAGAGGCCATGATGGCTTTATGATACTTTGTAGGATGTAGTAAGATGCAAATCCCCGTGATACTTTTAGGGAGAGCAAAAGACCTCAGAGATTATCATAAATTCACGGTTATGAGGAGGACCAAGTGGCTCCACCAATGGTGAGGCGGATGGCCCCACTAAGTACCAACTCAAAGGGAGCCAGAGTTCAGAGGGAGTTATCCCTCAAGATACAGTAGGGAGTGTTAGTAACAATATTTGCAGTGTCAAATTGTGACCTCAAAAGGTGCTACAGGAAGTTCCAGACCTCGATAATAAAATTCACTAAAGTAGCGCCACAATTGTTCTATTTTTCTCCATATGCTTGCCTATTTTATTGTGCTACTCCTATCACTTATTTTAAACATCCATTTCCAATGACATCAAATAAATTCAAACACCAAGAAATTGACAACAAGATTTCCAGGATTTCAACCCAAAACTATGATCAGATTCTTTTTTTTTGTTTGTTAATTTGTACGGGACCTGTTGGCTACGCGATTAATCTGTGGCTTGAGAAACCGTGACTTAGGGGCATCTAAGCCATCAAAATCACTCGGGGATCACACCCGGCCTGAGCCACACCAACCCTTAACATGGTTGGATTTTTTGTCCCCGCAAGTTTCGAACCGATGACTTTAACATCACAGAGTGGCTTAACAACACACTCCGTCACCGACTGTCCTACACCTCAGGGAAAACTATGATCAGATTCTTGACAAAGGTTCCTCTTAAGTATTTCTCAGGGTTTTGTATTTTGGTGTTGGACAGGTCAGGAAAAGACATAGCTTCTGCAAGAAAACAGAGTAAAAAGAATAAGAAAGGCCAAACCCTATGATCATATATGAAGGGGATAAGCTCAAGAGAATAAAATCTCATTCTCAAACCAAGAAGATAAGAAGGAACAATTTGGATTTGCTGGAAGAAGCAACTACATCATTTTTTCAAGAAGAGTTTGCAATTTGAGAATTTCACCTTCAATGCAAATCCTAAATTTTGACTGAAAGATGAATGATAATGGAAGAACCTTTTTGTTTCCTTGTATTTAAGTTACCATTCCTCATTTTGTTATTATTAGCTTTAAACTAGGAAAGAAAATAGTAAAAATGTTCAAAATTGGTTTTTGGTATGTCGCTACAGGAAATTCCCGCGGCTCTCCACACAAAAAACAAGGGATTTTTTGGAAATGACTGTTTTTGCAGTCAATTTCAAACTCTTACTCTGACCATATGGAGAGGTATTTTGAAAAAATGAAATATTTTTTTTATCAAGAATGAATTCATATAAAAAAACCTGTTTCAGTTCTCACATAGGTATCATGGTTTGAGAGATACAGATAGATCCTTTCAACTCATTTTTCATATTTTAAAATTCTGGAATTTTCTATTTTTAGTTACTATCTTTGGGCACTGCTTCCACAAATATGGAGATGTATTTTGGTAAAATGAAAGAATTGTCTGTCAATAATAATCTCATATACAAAAACCTCTCTCATTTTTCACACATCTATCACGATTTGGAAAATATACAATGATCTTTGAGACCTATGTTTCCAGATTTTGCCAATATTTTGTTGCTGCAAAATTCTAGATTTTTTTTGAAATTCGTGAAGATAGATATCTGAATTAATCAGATCATCTCAGCTCAAAATATGATTTTGAGGTTGGGGATCAGATATTTCTCCCTCATATCATGCAGTCAAATCATATCTTTGCACATTTCTAGTGGGTCAAAAGCCATCTCCTAGAAAGTAGGAACCTACTTGATTTTGCAGATATTCTATACCAAAAGTGTTGTAATTTGTTTCTATCTTTAGCTAAGGTTGGATTTCAACCCCATTAACTTTTGGATCTCAAATGTACTATGTAATTGATATATATTATGGTGAAAAAAACAAGCAAAAGGGAGGATTTAGTCTGAGGGACTGAGGGAAAGATGGGGATCCCTGTTTTGGCTAAAAGGTTCTAATTATAAGACTATTTTGATCCATCCTACCTATGTAAAGATTTCAGTTGTTAATAAATTTGATTCTTGGTGTGTATCTCTCATATTTTTTTATCACTTCTATTTCCTCATCTTGAACATATCATTACTGTTATATGCTCATATGACTGTATGTATGTGCTGAGAAGGTTTCTCTATTTTGTATAGTTCAATGTTTGCCAGATGTGTGTTTGAGTCTTTTAAATCTTGTTCAGAAAGGATTTTCGAGTGTAGGTTTATTATTCTACTGGTCAAGTATATTAAATAGCATATGCTCTTTGATGATTGTTAGTTTTTTTCCATTAATTATCCTTAATCATATCTCATACTCTCTTTTTACTTAAATTGAGGTTTTATTTACCTGGTTTGTTGCACATAGGGAAGTGGTTTTAATAGCTCATTCATCAAGCTACATTGAGATCCAAAGTGTGATCCGCCCTCCTCTCTAAAACTATTTTACTTAAAAATTTTGAAACAAGGTGTGCTAGGGTTGACTCTTTAATAGTCAAGAGTCAACTTCTAGTGCTAACATCTTTTGGCGTCGTTGTCGGGGAATAGAAAGAACAAAGTAACCTTCCCTTGGAGAACGACATTGATCAGATTCTCTTCTTGATGGTGAAAAATAAGTGAATATATATCAAACTGCATATCATTCACCTGGTGACTCTACAATCTAAGACTTCACTGGAGGAAAAATCCTATAATCAGGGATGATTTTAGGGGATAAATTTCACTCATGGGCTATTTTTCCATGTTTTTTCCCAAAAAAAGATTCTTTATTCTAAAAATGATTCGCCCAAATTCTATATGATAAAATTATTTTACCTTAAAATCGCCAAAAATTTATACAAACTATATAAATTTCTTAGAAATTTGAATATGTTTACAAAAGTATCGCTAATCATTTATAGTTGGCATATGAAGGATTAGTAATATTTGCCAAGGTTTCTACATTTTAAAATAAATTTCCATCCTTAAAATCATCCCTGATCCTATTGACAGAAAAATGAAAGCACGGAAGGGAAAAACTAGGTATCAGCTCAATAGAATTCTCTATGAACTATTGCTCTTCTTTATCAGCTCGTTCCTATATTTCCCTTTGCATGTAAAGGGGATCGTCCTATGCTTTGTTTGTTCACATGATTGTAAGCCAACAAATGCATATTATCTCCTGGGTAATGAATAGTTTTCCTCTTCATGCACTATTGACCTTGATTTAATACCATCATGTGAACCTATTGAAAAGGATGAGGTTTATGTTTCAATTTCTCCTTAAATTGACTCATATTGTAAACCTGTGGATTACAAAGTTGATACACCTTTTGAGGTCCTGTTGAACCTTGCAATCAACCAATTGACCTTTGTTTTCCACCTTCTGAAGTTCAATTAACAATTAAAGAATTTTTTAAACCTCTCAAGCTGCCTCCTATCCTTAATTCTTACCCTCCTATTTTCTTTGATTACCTTCATGTGTTTAAAGGAGATGATCATATTGCAGCCAATAAGCACATGGAAGCTTTTGAGGACTTCGTTGATAATTTCAAAATCATGCATGAGGATGTTATCTTAAGGTTATTTTCCAAATCCTTGGTCGGGGATGTTTCTTTATGTTTTAGAAATTTGAAGGCTTGTTATGTTTGTTCGTGGATTGATTTTCATCATGTATTACTGAGATATTGGGGTGAAAACAAATCTATTGATCAATATTTGATCGAACTTAATAATATGAGAATAGGGAAGGAAAAATCCCTTGCTACATTCAACATGAGGTTCCATAATTTTTATTGCAGTATGCCTTTCGATATCCGACCTTCTAAAACTGTTGTTGTGGTATATTATATGCTAGCTCAACATCCTGAGTTGTTCCTTTATCTTAGAGAGAGGAGATCCTCATTCCTTGAACTAATGTTTACTAATGCTAAGGAGATCGAGGATAACTTTTGAGCCTATGGGAGGCTGCCAAAGTAGTTTTGGGATGAAAGTTTTGAACAAAGTAAAGCTTATGAGAAACACGAATCAGATTTGGATGCAAATCAACTGGAAGAAGGATATGGACAGGAAGATATTTATGAACATAAGTCATATTTGAGACAACTTTTTTCATCATTTTCAGATTTCAATTCTTTTTTAGGTGTTGAAATTGATTTTTCTATTAATGAGAATGCAAATTTATATGCCAAGAGTTGATTGTGTTTATGAGGATGATCATGTGGGTCATTTTTCAAAGGATAATTTTCTTTGTGGAAGGTTTTCAGTTGATCATAGTAGGAACATTTTTAATCCTACTATTGAATTGTCACATGATTATTTTGTTAAGGAAATAAATGCTGCTCCAAAGCACTTGGATGCTCATACTGGAAATCAACAATCTTTGTTTATTTATGATGATCTCCAGGATTATATGTTTTCAAGTTTTTGTCAGGGATTTTTACTACATGATCAAATAAATTTTGTTGCTCTTGATTATCATGGAAAAGGGTTGTTGTTGAAGGAACAAGGAGGTCACATTTTTCTCAGCAAAAGATAATTCATACAATGGTAGCCATCTCATCCAGATCAATGGATTTGTGATCATGGTTTTGAAGACCCAGTATCACTAATGTTGGAGTCTTATTTTTTAAATTCTTTGAAGATTCTGGATTTCATCATATCACTGGCATTTGAAGGTGAGTATGGTTTTCCAAAGAATTTATGTTTGTTGTTATATCTCTAATGTTATCCGTTAATCAGTCGTAGACATGTGATTCTATCACTTGTGAAGTTACTTTCATGGCTGCTATGGAAATTTTCTTTTACTTGAGAAAATTGGAGAGTTGGTAAGAGTAGAGTAGTGTAGGATGAATAAGCTCTCTTTCCGAGCATTTGGTTTGTTTCAATTTTTATAGTATGGGAAGACTACAACATGCAACAATATATTTTGTTTGCATCAGTATGTTTTAGTTTCAGAATAAGTTGCATAGGTTTGGAAGGTGATGAATGACTCCATAGCCCAATGAGTAAGGCACATGTCTACAAGTTCTTGGCAACTCCCAGGGAGCATGCCATCCCCCATGGATCCCATGTTAGTATCAATGTTTCCAGTTTCAAATTGTGGCCTCAAAAGGTGCTACAGGAAGTTCCAGACCCCGATAACAAAATTCACTAAAGTAGCACCTCAATTGTTCTATTTTTCTCCATATGCTTGCTTATTTTATTGTGTTACTCCTGCCACTTCTTTGAAACATCAATTTCCAATGCCATCAAATAAATTCAAACACCAAGTAATTGACAACAATATTGTCAGGAGTTCAGCCCAAAACTATGATCATATGATTGAAGGAGACGCTTCTTAAGTATTTCTCAGGGTTTTGTATTTTGGTGTCGGATTGATTAGGAAAAGACAAAGCTTCTGCAAGAAAATGAAGTAAAAAGAATAAGAAAGGACAAATCTTATGATCAGATCTAAAGGGGATAAGATCAAGAGAATAAAAATGCATTCTCAAACCAATAAGACAAGAAGGAACCGTTTGTATTTGATGGAAGAATCATCTACATCAGTTTTTCAAGAAGAGTTTGTAGTCTGGGAATTTCACCTTAAATGAAAATCCTAAATCTTGACTGAAAGATGACTGATAATGGAAGAACCTTTTTTTTTCCTTGTATTTATTACCATTACTCTTTTTGTTATGATTAGTTGTAACCTGGGCAAGGAAATGCAGTTAAAAATGTTCAAAACTAGGTTTTTGTATGTCACTACAAGAAGTTCCCACAACTCTCCACACATAAAATAGGGGATTTTTTGGAAATGATTGTTTTTGAAGTCAATTTCAAACTTGGACTCTAACCATATGGAGAGGTATTTTCAAAAAATGAAATATTTTTTTCTCAATAAATAATTCATCTACAAAAACCTCTTTCATTTATTACACAGGTGTCATGGTTTGAGAGATACAGACATATATTTTCATCTCATTTTTCAGATTTTAAAATTATGGAATTTCTTGTTTTTAGTCATTATATTTGGACACATATTCCGCAAATATGGAGAGGTATTTTGGGAAAATGAAAGATGATTTTGTCAATAATACGATCATATACAAAAACATCTCTGAGTTTTCACACACATATCACTATTTGGAAAATATGTAATTATCTTTGAGACCTATATTTCCATATATTGCCAATATTTTGTTGCTGCAGAATTCTAGATGTTTTTTTGAAATTCGTGAAGATAGAGTTCCCAATTGATCAGATCAGCTCAAAATATTATTTTGAGGTTTGGGATCATATATTTATCCCTCATATCATGCAATCAAATCATATCTTATCACATTTCTAGTGGGTCAAAAACCAACTCCTAGAAAGTAGGAACCTACCTGATTTTGCAGATTTCTTATCCCAAAAGTGTTGTAATTTGTTTCTATATTTAGTTAAGGGTGTATTTAGCCCCCGTTAACTTTTGGATATAAAATTTACTATTTAATTTCTATATATTATGTTGAAAAATACAATAAAAAGGGAGGATTCAGCCCAAGGGACTTAAGGAGAGCTGTGGATCCCTGCTTTCGCTTAAAAGGTTCTAATTATATGACTATTTTGATCCATCCTACGTATGTAAAGATTTCAGTTGTTAATAAAATCAATGAATGGTGTGTATATATCATCTTTGTTTATCACTTCTAATTCCTCATCTTGAACATATCATTACTGTTATATGCTCATATGACTATATGCATGTGATGAGAAGGTTTCTATATTTTGTATAGTGCAATCTTTGCCACATGTATGTTTGAGTCTTTTAAATATTGTTCAAAAAGGATTTCTGAGTGTAGGTTTATTCTTCTACTGTTCAATTATATTAAAAAACAAATGTTCTTTGATGATTTTCAGTTTTGTTCCATTAATTATCCTTAATCATATATCATACTCTCTTGTTACTCAAACTTAGGTTTTATTTACCTGATTTGTTGCACATAGGGAACTAGTTTTAATAACTCATTCATCAAGCTGCATTGAGATCAAGAGTGTGATCCCCCTCCTCTCTAAAACTATTTTCTTTAAACATTTTGAAACAAGGTGTTATAGGATTGACTCTTTAGAAGTCAAGAGTCAACTTCTAGCGCTAACAGGGAGGAGCAACCTCCCAGGAAAGTTCATAGGAGATCAGACTTCAGAGGATGTTAGCAAGTGCAAAGGGATAAGATGTCTTAAAATACTATACAGACTCAGAAGGAGTCAAGTTTCAGAGGGAGCATGCAGAATCAGAGTGAGCTTTATCTCATAGAAATTCATTTGGCTTATAGGGAGAGTCGATCATTCATATGGATTTCCCCCTCATATTGGAGTGGGAGAGAGATACATCTTCCAGGACTAACAAACAGGTGTCATGAGTTTATGAGGCCAGATAGAATATTCAGAGGTAGGAGGCTTCTAGGAGATGTGAGACCTCTTGGGAGGATCCCCTTGTTTCAATAGACCTTGCGACTGTGACACAGGATGCATCTAGTCAAGAGGACTTGGGTATGGATTTTGTCTCATTCACATAGGAAGAAACCAATGAGACATAATGGACAACATGGTTTTCTTCAATGGCATCGAGATTTGGCCTCATAGTTTGAGGAGGAGTATCTTGGCCATATGTACTATTGGTATTAGAGGTGTGACAGAGACTATATGAGATATTCCTCAGTCAGGGGATACTAATGAGGTTTGATATGATGGACTGTAAGTCCATGAGTACACCTATAGAGACAAATCTAAATAATTTGAAAGATTCTACTTTAGATTTAGATTTGGTGGATCCCACTATGTACAAGAAGTCGATTGGATCATTGATGTACCTAGTTACCACTAGGTTGGATCTTTTCTTTGTAGTAAGTACCTTGAGCCAGTTTATGGTAGATTTGAAACACTGTCAGTGGGTTGCAACAAATGCATGTGTTGAGGTACATGCATGGTACATTTGGATATGGCCTAAGATATGTCTCAAGTGGTGAAGTGAGGTTGCAGGGATACAAATATTCTGATTGGGTAGGTAGTGTAGTAGACAAATTGAACACCTTGGGGTGTTGCTTCAGGTTGCGATCTTTTACAATTTCAGGAAATAAGGTTTATGTAGCACTCAATACATCATAGATAGAGTATATTGTAACTGATATATAAACATGTAAATAAGCATGGCTTCAGAATATTCTTGCAAGACTTCATCTGAGACATGATGTAAAAGGGAGTAGTGAATCTCCAGTACATATCCATAGATGAGAAGACTGCAAAACTTCTCACCAAACCTCTGTCAAAGGTGAATATTGAATACTTCGAGAAAACATTTGCATGATGCAGAATGTCTCCCTCAATGATAGAGAGTGTTGTTGATTTGCATCATCAGGTATATATTCATAGGGGTGTACCTGTGGCTCAGGTGTATTCTTCGAAGCATAGAAGACTCGAGCTGGTTTCATTTCTCCAAGACGAAGCATTCGACGTAATTCTCCCAAGATTGGTGGTTTAACCAGTGGAGATGGCCATATTCACTTACAAGGGCTTACCTAAAAGTGACAGTCACTCACAAGGGTGTACTTGTGGAGGTGAGTGGCCCAAGTGTAGTATTCAAGATAGAATAATTGAGGTGCTAGTATTCCTTGAGTGTGTGGTTGCATCGGGCTTCTGTAACACCATGTTTTCTCCCAAAATTGTAATTATGCACAAAATTCATATGTTAACAATATGAGGCATGTAATTGTGTTTTGATTTAATATAAACACCAAACTATTGACTGAGAGGCAACAAACTTGATAAGTATTGTCCATGATACACCAGAGAAAATTGATGAGGTAGATTGACTGATGGGATGGTTGAGTGAAATGGAGATGAGATGCATCAATGAAGAAAATAGGAAGCTTGTAGAGAAAGTTATTATATGATTACAAACATGATGAATTTATCTACCATCACACTAGACTAATGGAGGAGACCACATGATCATTAAAGCTAAGGTCATGTGCAAGATGAGAGATAGAATGGCCAATTGAATAACTGAGAGGGGAAATGTACCAAAAAACAACCCCTTCATATTACGAAGGGAGGATTGCAGGCTACGTCTACAAGACATTGTAGAGATCCTGAGAGGATGGAGAAGAATACCAGGGAAGGAAAAAAATAGCATGTGCAGGATGAGAGAGCACGGAAAAAAGCAGACACACAGAGGTAAAGTAAGGAGATATGAAGAAGAGACCCCAAAAATAGAGATGGCATCCAGGGATTGAGGAATGCAAGAGAATACTGCACAGGAAAAGGATCAAAGACGAGAAACAAAGCACAAAAGCATGGATGTGTTGAATGAGAAATAAAATAATAGTTTTCTGAAATAAAATAGGAATCTTTTATGAGTTGTTGATGATCATCGTGAGCAGAGATGACCCGAGTTCCTGAAATGAAGAAATAGTGGGATGCATATTGGTGCTTATTGGAAATAAACTGACACTAGTAAGGGGAGGTCGTTGAGGGACTACTAAGTAGAGAAGGGACTCCCTTGTGCATAGGAAATCCAGTTGAGAAACCACCTGATAAACCTGTAGAGACCCAAAGTTCATTGGGAGATGGAAACTTTTTTTGTGTCATAGGAAGAAGGAGAGTAACCTTCTTGGATCATCACAGACTTGGAACCATACCAAGTCAATTTCCTTGGTGGTATCATGTCTTGGAACGAGGGTGGTGTGTTGTAGGAAGTGACTCTACAACAAGGCCTAAGGTTTGGAGGAAATGCATCCTCTCTCAGTTAGTTGGATTGGATTATTCCCATATCAAATAAGTGTTCATTTGTACTAAAACTGACTGTGAATGATTTATATGAATGTTCATGAATAGAACAATTTAATGACATCAGATATGAATTTCTAAATCTAAGAGACAGTTTGTATACTTAACCTATGATTTTGAATGATGTAAGATGAGCTATGTTTTGATGTATACTATTTCATGGTTAAATTGTAAAAATGAATAGATACAAAATGTTATCTTCCCAAATACTATATATGTTCTGTAATACCCCTACGATGAACCCCAATTGTAAATTTAAATACAATTGTACTTAGGCTGGTGAGTTGGGATGCAGAAAGAACAAGTATCTTTGTGATGTAAATGTAAATGTATTCACATGCAAATATAAATGAAAAATACATCGCTACATGCAAACCGACCATGTAAATGAGTATGGGGGAATAAACTCCACTAGTTAGGGAAAGGGGGGTAAATGTTAAGGATAAGGGGCTAATCTAGGGAGATTAAGATAAAAAGGAATATTATATTAATATTCCTTAAAGTATAGAATCCATGTCGTCCTCTGACAGGGACACAATAACCATGGATGTTCATGATGTATACCTATTTTTAAGGTATGTTTTGTTGGTTTCTTATCTTAGGTATACCTTTAACATGATTTGACTCAGCTTCAGATCTATTGGGGATCCAACAAAGCATATAAAACTATTGCCCCCTTGGTAAAATAGGAGGCAGCACAACTCATAGAGTGCACTACACAGTCTCACCTGAGATAGTCTTAATGGGTGAATACAATGCTCAGATGCTTGCAGTCTAGAACTGAATGGGGATTTGTGAATTGTGCGCTGTGAATTATATCTAATTATTAGAGAAATATACCTTCATTCTCATTCATGCATGTAGTGTAATTAGATCCATTAATTCATTCATACATCATTCTAACACCTACTTATTAACAGTAAAAGGGACACAAACATTCAATCACATAACATAGGTGTTACCGTGGTTCACCCCCTCCTGGTCTACATCCACAGAGATCTGGCTTTAAAGCTATCTTATTATGGCGGTTCCAAAACTACAACGTCGCATGTTTTACAACTCGCCCTTAGTCGGGTTGAGATATATTATGAGGCATATTAGATCACACCAGGCTCCTCAGTCTATGATCTAACCCAAAATATCTACCCTTCTAACCCTCTACATCTCAACATCTTACAAGACTGGATCAGACTACAGTCATGCTATAGACCATTTACTCCTTAGGCTAGTAACACTCAATAAGAAAAAACCCCCACCTAGACCTCCTAGGTATCTATTTATATGTGTTTTTGGCTCATCATCCATTACATTCTCTTACCAAAACCCTAACATAATTAGGTCTTCTTGCATGTTGGCCTTACATGCTTTCCTCCTCTGCATGCATGTTTTCCTTTCATCCATTGCTTTTCCTACCAACTGTCTTTCTTTCCCATATTCTTCCATGTGCATTTTCCTTTCATCCTTTGCTTTTCCTTCTAGTTGTCTTTATTTCCCATATTCTTGCATGCACACCTCGCATGCATCCCTGCCAACCGTATTTCCTCCACGTCGTGCCTTTTCCCCAAAATGGGCCTATGCCCAACAGTCATGAACAATGCATCTGTACCTTACCTGAGCTAGTAGTATACATGTACTTGTTTTTTTACTTGGTTAACGAAAGAGAAGGACAGAAGAAGCAGGTTGTTAAGTTGTCAAGCAAGTTGAAATTGAAGTGAAATTTCATAGAAAATTGAAGTTACAATGCATCCATGGGTTCCAGGAGGGTGCTGAGAGAACACTTGGATTGTGTTCAAAAGCTCAGGAGGTGTATTTGTTCGATAAATCCAATAGAGATAAGAAACCACAAAAACTATTGATTTGGGCTGCAATATTAGATCTGGGTTGTTGGATTTGTTCTGGAGAAGTACAGACCCACACAACCATCAGATCAAGGTAATAAGCGCAGACATTAAACCTCCAAGTTCTTAGGACTTCACCGCTTTGGTTTTTTTAAGTCGTTTGTCGTGAAAGAGGAAAAAGCCCCGAATATTTGAAGTGCTGAAGTGAATCTATGTTGTAGATCACAGGGAGAAGTGTCAGTCATTGGATTGGCCAAGGAAAAATCTGGGTCATCAGATCAAGCCCGGACCAAGAGGAGAAGTGTTTTGGAGAATATCAAATCCCAACTGTCGGATCTACGTGCAACTGAGTGTGAGTCCTAGACCTCATGAAAGTTCGGAGGTTCACCACTCTGGGAGAAATGGGTTCTTGTGTTTCCAAGAGGAAAATCTCATGAAGTCCCAAACTCTAGATTAAATCTAGACCGTTGGTCATCAGGTACATGTGTCAACATATTTTTGAACCTTCGAAAGTTAGGAAATCTGGAGGACTATGGATAAAATGTGTGTTGATATGGAAAGTTCCAAAGCCCAAAGTCAATCCATGTCATCTGTTGATGAGGACACAAGAACCGTGGATCTTCACTCTTTGGGAGTCTGACATTTAGAAATTTGGGAGGCAACGTGCATTGGAGTCTTAGAAATCCTAAAGCCCGAAGTTCCATAGGGGATCCCAGCCATTGGATGCAGGAGGAGCGAGATTTGTCGATCTCAAATTCAATGTTTGGTGGTTTAGGGGTATTCTGTGTTGGAGTCGCAGGAACTCCCAAAGCTCGGAGTCCCGGAGCTCCTATTGATCGTAGATGTCAGGAGGGAGCGAGGACCATTGATTCTTGAACCCTTCGGGGGTTCACCACTTCAGAGTTTGGAGGAAGTGAAGTGTTGTGCTGTAATATCCTCTGAATCCCAAAGCTCTAGAGCCGAAGAGTACCAGAGTAGTTCGCCAATTCGACGTTCAAGTGAATTGTGGTGTTGTGCTGAGAATTCTTCTAAATACTGAAGCTCTTGAGTGCCAGAGTAACAAAGCTTCAGCGAAGCGCTCATTCGGGGGTTCTCCACTTTAGCATTCAGGGGGATTTTTTTTTGTGTTGGAAAATATTTCAAAGCCCAAAGTTCTGAAGTGCCAGAGTTCCAAAGCTCCGGAGAAGCATCCGTTTGGGAGTTCACCAATTCTGCATTTGGGGAATTTGGAATGTGTTGGGGAAGAAACCTATGAAGCCTAAAGTTCTGGAGCACCGGAGTCCCAAAGCTACAGATAAGATCCTTTTAGGTAAGCGCCTAGTTTTAGCCTACGGTCACA
>JASDQU010099865.1:265178-323692 GCA_032191745.1 Picea mariana
GTTCATTTTTACTAAAACTGACTGTGAATGATTTATGTGAATGTTCATGAATAGAACAATTGTATGACATCAGATATGAATTTCTAAATCTAAGAGACAGTTTGGATACTTAACCTATGATTTTGAATGATGTAAGATGAGCCATGTTTTGATGTATACTATTTCATGGTTAAATTGTAAAAATGAATAGATACAAAATGTTATCTTCCCAAATACTATATATGTTTTGTAATACCCCTACGATGAACCCCAATTGTAAATTTAAATATTATTGTACTTAGGCTGGTGAGTTGGGATCCAGAAAGAACAAGTATCTCTGTGATGTAAATGTAAATGTATTCACATGCAAATATAAATGAAAAATACATCGCTACGTGCAAACCAACCATGTAAATGAGTATGGGGGAATAAACTCCACTAGTTAGGGAAAGGGGGGTAAATGTTAAGGATAAGGGGCTAATCTAGGGATATTAAGATAAAAAGGAATATTATATTAATATTCCTTAAAGTATAGAATCCATGTTGTCCTTTGACGGGGACACAATAACCATGAATGTTCATGATGTATACCTATTTTTAAGGTATGTTTTGTTGGTTTCTTATCTTAGGTATACCTTTAACATGATTTGAACCAGCTTCAGATCTACTGGGGATCCAACAAAGCCTATAAAAATATGCCCCCCCTGGTAAAACAGGAGGCAGCACAATGCACAGAGTGCACTACACAGTCTCACTCAAGATAGTCTTAATGGGTGACTGCAATGCTCAGATGCTTGCAGTCCAGGACTGAATGGGGATCTGTGAATTGCGCACTATGAATTATATCTAATTATTAGAGAAATATACCTTCATTCTCATTCATGCATGTAGCATAATTAGATCCATTAATTCATTCATACATCATTCTAACACCTACTTATTAACAGTAAAAGGGACACAAACATTCAATCACATAACATAGGTGTTACCGTGGTTCACCCCCTTCTGGTCTACATCCACAGAGATCTGTCTCTCAAGCTATTTTATTAGGGCAGTTCCAAAACTACAACGTCGCATGTTTTACAACTTGCCCTTAGTCGGGTTGAGATATATTATGAGGTAGACTAGATCACACCAGGCTCCTCGGTCTATGATCTAACCCTCAATATCTACCCTTTTAACCCTCTACATCTCAACAGCTTACAAGACTGGATCGGCCTACAGTCGCGCTACAGACCATTTACTCCTCAGGCTAGTAACACTCAATAAGCAGAAACCCCCACCTAGACCTCCTAGGTATCTATTTATATGTGTTTTTGGCTCATCATCCATTACATTCTCTTACCAAAACCCTAACATAGTTAAGTCTTCTTGCATGTTGGCCTTACATGATTTCCTCCTCTGCATGCATGTTTTCCTTTCATCCACTGCTTTTCCTACCAACTGTCTTTCTTTCCCATATTCTTCCATGTGCGTTTTCCTTTCGTCCTTTTCTTTTCCTTCCAGTTGTCTTTCTTTCCCATATTCTTGCATGCACGCCTCACATGCCTCCCTGCCAGCCATATTTCCTCCATGTCGTGCCTTTTCCCCAAAATGGTCCTGTGCCCAACAGTCATGAACAATGCACCTGTACCTTACCCGAGCCAATATTATACATGTACCTATTTTTTTACTTGGTTAACGAAAGACAAGGATAGAAGAAGCAGGTTGTCAAGTTGTCGAGCAAGTTGAAATTGAAGTGAAATTTCATAGAAAATTGAAGTTACAATGCATCCATGGGTTCCAAGAGGGTGCTGACATAACACTTGGATTGTGTTCAAAAGCTCAGGAGGTGTAGTGGTTTGATAAATCCAACAGAGATAAGAAACCACAAAAACTATTGATTTGGGCTGCAAGATTAGATCTGGGTTGTTGGATCTGTTCTGGATAAGTACAGACCCACACAGCCATCAGATCAAGGTAACAAGCATAGACGTTAAACCTCCAAGTTCTTCATACTTCATCGCTTTGGTTTTTTTAAGTCGTTTTTCGTGAAAGAGGAAAAAGCCCCGAATCTCCGAAGTGCCGAAGTGAATCTATGTTGTAGATCACAGGGAGAAGTGTCAGTCATTGGATTGGCCAAGGAAAAATCTGGGTCATCATATCAAGCCTGGACCAGGAGGAGAAGCATTTTGGAGAATATCAAATCCCAACCTTCGGATATACGTGAAACTGAGTGTGAGTCGTAGATCTCACGACAATTCAGAGGTTCGCCACTCTGGGAGAAATGGGTTCTTGTGTTTCCAAGAGGAAAAACTCCTGAAGTCCTGAACTCCAGATTAAATATAGACCGTTGGTCATTAGGTACATGTGTCAACATATTTTTGAACCTTCGAAAGCTAGGAAATCTGGAGGACTATGGATAAAATGTGTGTTGGTGTGAAAAGTCCCGAAGCCCAGAGTCAATCCATGTCATCTGTTGACGGGGAAACAAGAACTATGGATCTTCACTCTTTGGGAGTCTGACATTCAGAAATTTGGGAGGCAACGTGCATTGTAGTCTTAGAAATCCTAAAGCCCGAAGTTCTAGAGGGGATCCCAACCATTGGATGCAGGAGGAGTGAGATTTTTTGATCTCAAATTCAATGTTTGGTGGTTTGGGGGTATTCTGTGTTGGAGTCACAGGAACTCCCGAAGCTCGGAGTCCTGGAGCTCCTATTGATCGTAGATGTCAGGAAGGAGCAAGGACTGTTGATTCTTGAACCCTTCAGGGGTTCGCCACTTTAGAATTCAGAGGAAGTGAAGTGTTGTGCTGTAATATCCTATGAATCCCAAAGCTCTGGAGCCGAAAGTACCAGAGTAGTTCGCCAATTCGACGTTCGAGTGAATTGTGGTGTTTTGTTGAGAAATCTTCTAAATACTGAAGCTCCTGAGTGCCCGAGTAACAAAGCTCCAGATAAGCTCTCATTCGGGGGTTCGCCACTTCGGCATTCAGGTGGAATTTTTTTTTATGTTGGAAAATATTTCAAAGCCAAAAGTTCTAAAGAACCAGAGTTTCAAAGCTCCAGAGAAGCATCCGTTCGGGAGTTCACCAATTCTGCATTTGGGGAATTTGGAATGTGTTGGGGAAGAAACCTATGAAGCCTAAAGTTCTGGAGCACTAGAGTCCCGAAGCTCTAGATAAGATCCTTTTAGGTAAGCGCCTGGTTTTAGCCTGCGGTCACATGATTTTTTCGGTCGAAGTAAAGGGATAGTGCCTGAAAATTGATTTTAATATAGAGAAGGGTCCCACAGGTTTCTAATTTGTATGGACCTACATTTGAGGGAAATCAAAGGGGCCTGTTAATGTAGAGCTTGGACATAATAGAAACAAATATGGATAAGGAGAATGGCTCAAGAAAATCAGGAAGTCACATGTCTCATGATGAGATGAGAAGAACAAGAAGTGTTGGCAGACATCACCATCACTCCCCAAGGCATTCAACTAGGAGGGAACACAGTAGTGCAAGTCCATCCCCTTATAGGAAGTATAAGAGGAGGTTTGGGGTGGATGAGATACAAGGAGAAATGAACAAAATCAAGTCTCCTACATTTTATGGCGAGCACAAGACGGATGAAGATGCAGAGACATGGCTTCTAGGCATGAGAAAGTATTTTCAATTGCATAAGTACTCTTCACACACAGAAGGAAGAATTTACATCTATCAACTCAAGGGAAAGGCATCCATATGTTGGGACCAATTTATGCAACTGCAACACATAAATGAGAAAAATGTTACTTGGAAGGAATTCAAGGGATATTTTCAAAAGAAATACTTGACTAAGAGATACTATGGCGAGAAAATGAAGGAGTTGTTTTAACTCAAGCTTAGGATTATGACCATAGATGAATACAAAAGAAGGTTTTTAGAACTGCTAAAGTATGTTTCTTTCATCAAGGAATATCTAGTTAAGATTCAGAGGTATTTGAGTGGGTTTCCATCATTCATCAATGATAAGATACAACAAGATGATCCCAAAACATTGGATGAAACCATAAGGTGATCTAAATGCCTATATGATCAACATAAAGGAAGGCCAACTTTCCAAAAATCTTGGGAAGGAAAGAAGAAAAGCACGATGGAATAGAGGAAGAAGGGGACTAAGCCACCATTTTTCATAAATAATCCTTAGGGACATCCAGCTTCTAGAGAACCCAAAATGATTGAGATAGGGGGGGAAATAACAAGGAAACCACTTATTCAATTTTGGGGTTGTGAGGGAGATCATATGTATAGAGATTGTCCTTGCAGAGATGAAAAAGTGAGGACTGTTCAAAATGTACATCAAGATGATATAGTGGAAGACATGGGCATAAATGTACCTAGTACCTATGTAGCCCTGGACAACAAGCAAGTTGAGTTTCAATCACATATGATTGAAGTGGAAGGTAAGATAAAAGAACAAACCATTGCTATTTTAATTGATTCAATATCTATTCATAGGTATATAGATCCTAAGATGGTGGAAAGATTACATTTTCCAAGAAGCAAGTTTGGAAAATCTTGGTTGGTGTAGCTAGCTACTGGAGGTAAAAGAAAAATTAATGAGACGGTTAAGACATGTCCAATGCACATGAATGGACTGAGCACCAGGGAATATTTGAACATATTACATTTAGGTTCATATGATTTTCTAATTGGTATGGATTGGTTGGAACAACACCATGATATCTTATATTTTTATAATAGGACATTTACTTGCTAGGATGAGGAAGGGAACCTAAGGACAACACAAGGAATTCCCAGGTGTTAGAGAAATTTCAACATTGCAGCTGAAGAAAATTTATAGAAAATGGTGTCAAATATTTGCAACACATATGGAAGAGACACCTAAAGATAAGGTGTCAAATATTGAATATTATGCAGTCCTAAAAGAGTTTTGAAGATGTATTTAAATAAATACCAGGTTTACCCCCTAAAAGAGATATTGATTTCTCCATCAATCTAATACCTAGAACAGCCCTAGTATCCAAGACGCCTTATAGGATGAGTACACCAGAATTGAAGGAATTGCAAATGTAACTGGAGGAGATTTTGAAGAAGGGGTATATGCGCCCAAGTGTGTCACCTTGGGGTGCCCCAATATTATTTGTGAAGAAAGAGGATGGAACATTGAGACTTTGCATTAACTTCAGGAAGTTGAACAAGGTAACTATGAATAATAAGTATCCTTTTTCAAGGATCGATGACCTCTTTGATCAATTGAAAGATGAAAAAATATTCTCCAAGATTGATTTCAGGTTAGGTTATCATCAAGTAAGAATTAAAGAACAAAAATTTAACAAGACTTCTTTCATAACATGGTATGGGCATTATGAGTTCACAGTGGTGCCATTTGGGTTATCAAATGCACCAGTTGTCTTCATGTGTTTAATGAATGGTATTTTCAAAGAATATGTAGATAAGTTTGTCATTGTATTTTTAAATGACATTATTATATATTCTAAGTCGGAGGAAGAGCATGCACAACACTTGAGGATGGTGTTACAGGTAATAAGGGAGCATCGGTTGTATGCCAAATTGGGCAAGTTCTCATTTTATCAAAAGCAAATTCATTATTCGGGGCATATCATTTCAGAAGAAGGGATAGCAGTAGATCCTGAAAAGATTGAGGCCATTAGAGGATGGTCAACACCAAAGAATGTGACAGAAGTCCGATCATTCATGGGCCTTGCAGGCTACTATAGAATATTTATTTAAGGATTCTCAAATGTTGCACACATGATCACTTCCTTGCAAAAGAAGGGGGTGAAGTTTCAGTGGACATTAGATTGTGAAAATAGTTTTCAACACTTGAAGCAATTATTAACAAGTGCTCCAATACTAAGGATTGTTGATCCAAATGAAGACCACATTGTATGCACTGATGCATGTAAGGAAGGGCTTGGTGGATTCCTCAGTCAAACTGGGTATGTGATATGCTATGAATCAAGGAAGTTGAGGGAGCATGAAAGGCACTATGCTACTCATGATTTGGATTTCTAATCCATAGTGCATGCCTTGAAGATGTAGAGGCACTAACTGATCCATATTTAGGAATGGAATGAACTAATTAATAGACCAAATACAATAAACACAAAGATATCAAGAATAACACAAATATCCAGTGAACAATATCTTCTATTAAATAATGAAATAGGATGAAACTGTAAAACTGCAAAACTGAAACTTGCTCGAATGGTGGTAGTTATCTCTGAGAAGAGATGTGGCTACTACGCACATTCGTCTGAGAAGAATGGATTAAAATGAGGCTCCATAGGACCTTTTCATATTACTCATGAATTCCAAAACCATAGACATCCAAAAACCTAACCCTAGAAGGTGAAACACCAAAATTCATGTGGGCCCTATGGGTAAGTTGGTGTAATTTGGTACCTCAACTTCCTAGGGTCATAAATTATTCATACGACCTCCATTTTAGGCGCGTGATAGCCCGTTGCAAAGGTATTTCATAGAACTACACATTTCGTCATTATACTCTGACTCCTTCTACAATATGACTATGGCGAGCCAAGAAAACAACATTTAGGGCCACAAAACATCCCATAAAGTACAACAAGATGTGATGACATGAAAACATATAAAATAATCCAGTTGGATTATGTGAGAGGCCACCATATCCACCTGGAGAATGTGTGAGGCTTCAGAGAGCCCCAGAAGTGTAGAACTCACAATTATAAAGCAATATAGAAAGATGTTTTGAATCATAAATAGACATGAGGAGCCAATTGGAATAGGTAGGTGGCCACCCATATCCACCTGGATCAATCCTCCCCCCTTAGGAAGCAATGGTATCCATTGCATGGAATTCCCCCATCAAGTGAGAAAAATTCTACTATATTTGGCCCCAGGTGAGCCACTTTCCTTGGTGTAGGAGTTTCGCTACCTTGAAAACCCAATAAAACTGGATCCATTGTTGGTGAGTGCCCTTGACCTATGTGTCCACTATCTGATCAGTGGATTATTGTTCCATGCAGTCAGGGTTGAGCTCTGTTTGTGTCAGTTGTTCAGTGATCTCAAAGGTGTCCAATAAGGGGGGAAAATATGGCCGAAGGAGGTCCACATTGAATACTGGAGGCAGAACAAGAAAGGGTGGAGTGTTGAGCTCAAAATCATTGCTACCCACAGCCTTGGTGATAGTGTAGGGCCCATAACGAAGTGGGAAAATCTTCCTATGGGGCCCGGTGTGCTCCTTATACAAGTGTAACTAGATTTTATCGCCAACCTAAAACTAGTGTGGTACCCTGTGTTTATCATGGTGCTGCTTGTACTTAGCATTGGATTTCTACAAAATCTCCTGGACCTATTGGTGGATGTGCTGAATCTGCTCAATGAATCTGGTGGCTTCTCGATCGAAGGTTGATCAGGGGAAGAGTCTGTTTGTGCTATGGCAAGAGGAAGTGCAACATCAATGGGTCCCAAGGGTTGGAATCCCAGACCCACCTGAAATGGGCTATGGTCGATGGAACTATGGAGAGTCTTGTTGTAACTATGTTGGACATATGGGAGACTCTCGTCCCATGTATGTGGATGCTTAGAATTGTACATGCTCATGATGTGCACAATCATCTGATTGAAGACCTCGGTTTGGCCATCGGTTTGGGGGTGGAAAGAAGAAGATTTTGTGAGCTTGGTGTCCAATAGAGACCAGAGACTCGACCAAAAGGTGCAAAGGAACCTGTTGTCTCAGTCGGATATGATGGTCTCTAGTATCCCAAGTGAACCCAAACTCGTTCGAAGAAGAGGTTCACAGTATCTGTCACTGTGACATTCTTCTTACAGGCTATGAGCATGGCCATCTTCGAAAACTGATCAACAACCACAAACACGCAGTCATTTCTGTGCTTGGTGGATGAAAAAATAGGCATGTAATCCATAGAGATGGATTCCCATGGCTTCTTTGGAATAGGAAGAGGGGTGTATAAGCCTTTCTTCTTGATGGTTGGCTTGGAAATGACATAGGTAGTGCAAGATATAATATACTTGTTGACGTCCTATCGAAGTTTTGGCCAATAAAAATGTTTCTGAAGAACGACCATAGTTTTCTCTACACCAAAATGTCCTACCACCTGACTGTAGTGGAATTCGCAAATCATCTTTGCATGTTCGCTTGTAGGAAAAAAGAGATGGCCCAGGTGGAATAAGACTCTGTACTGAATATGAAAATCAATGACAGTGGTGCATACACCCAAGAGTTGATATGTGGTGGCAAAGTCCGGATCTTGCTGGTAAATTTGGGGCCACTCTGATGTTTCATGTCCACAGTAATGGGGCACAATGGTAAGTGCAACCACAGGAAGCTGACTAAGGCAGTCAACCACACGATTGGAGATACCTATCTTATACTTGATGTTGAGATGGAACTACTACATGTAAGTGGACCACTTCTGATGGTGTTCGTTCTACAATTTCCCTTGTGTCTGTATGAATTGCAAAGGCTTATGATCAATGTGTATGATTATCTCTGTCTCCAGAATGTAATGCTTCCATTAACGATAGGTTTTTACAATGGAATACATTTCCTTGTCATAGGTGGGGTATTTTCGGACAGTATCAGAGAGTGTATAACTATGGTATGCCACCATATGCCTGTGCTGAGTGAGAACTGTGCCCACAACATAGTCATATGCATCAGTCTCAATCTCAAATGATTGTTAAAGATCGAGCAATGAGAGTATTGGATCCGAGCACAAAAGATGTTTCAGATCTTCGAATTCTCATTGTTTCTTCTTCCCCCACATGAAATTGGCCCTACCACCGCCCTTGGTCACCTGGCTAAGGGCCCATGCAATATGGGAGAATCCCAACATGAACTGTCGGTAAAAAAAGGCTAGTCCCAAGAAGCTGTGAATATTAGTCAGTGTGGTCAAGGTTGGCTAGTCACGGATGACTTGGAACTTAGATGGATCAACATGTACCCCATGCTCATCAACAATGTAGCCCCAGGTATTGGACCTTGTTCATGCGAAAAGAGCACTTTTCCAAGTTGGAATAAAGATTGTGCTGCCGCAGAGTGCTCAAAACTTGTTGAATATGTCGCATGTGCTCCTCCCACGTTCTTCTAAAGATGAGGATGTCATCCAAATATACTACCACAAAGGAGTTGTTGAAGGGTCTCAATACATCGTCCATCAACTGCATGAAAGGGGTTGGTGAATTTGTTAAGCCAAAGGGCATGACTAGCCATTTGTAGAGACCTTCTTTAGACTTGAAGGTTGTCTTCCAGACATCAATTTGTTCGATGAAAAACTAGTGGTAGCCAAACTTTAGGTCAATCTTGCTGAAGAAATTTTCCCCCCTTGAGTTGGTAAAGAAGGTCATGAATCCTGGGAATGGGGTAGTAGTTCCTGACTGTGATTTTGTTTAAGGCTCTGTAATCAATACAGAGTCACCAAGTCCCATCCTTCTTCTGCACCAGTACAATCGAGGTTCCTCAAGGGGAGGAGCTGGGTCTGATGTGCCCCTTTTGAAGAAGCTCTTGGATCTAATGCCTGATTTCGTCATTCTCCATCAGCGAGCACCGATAGACTGGTCCATTAGGTAGAGGTATGTCGAGGGTCAGATCAATTGGATGCTTTACTTGGTATTTTTTTGGTACCCCTATAGGTGAGACGAAGATGTCTTTGTATTCTTCCACGATCCCATCCACTTGCTTCTGCTGCAAAGAGAGGCATTGTGTAGAGGCCATGGATGTGGAAGTGACCTTCTGCTTACTATGAGCATGGATCACAAAGAAGATGAACTTCCCAGTCTGTGAAATGACCTTACTGCATTTCTTATCATAGATTAAAGAAATAACAGTAGGCAGTGCCACCTCTGGGATCTTGTACAATTGTCTACCCAAAGTAATAATAAAACTGCGGGGTCTACACTCATACACAACATGACGCTTCCATAAATATGGTTGTTATGAAAGAACATCACAAACTTTAAGGGGAGTGATATCACACAGTACCTCATCTTTGAAAGGCTTAATGTCATAGAGAAGATGACATTGTTGGCTGACACAAAGATCTCTTCCTTGACAAAGCTAGCCGATGGTGTAGGGTTGCGGGTGCGGTTTCGTTGGCAGGTTTAGTTGTTTGATGACCTCTACTAAAATTAGGTTCTTCTGACTACTGCTGTTGAAAATGAAATGAATCGGAGCCCCCTTGACCCACATCTACGAGTGAAAGAGGCGTTCCCCTTCCTTTGGTTATTCTGGTTTTCTTGGTCAAACTTTGGTGGTAGCGACTATGGCACTGGGTTCAACATCGATAATTTGCTTTCCTCCTTTAGGATTGGACTCAGAATCAGAATCGACCTCTAACTCATACGCCTTCAGCTTGACCACGAGGGGCTACTTGGAGCGACATTCATCGGTGTTGTGCCAATGACTTTTATGGTACTCACACCATTTTCCCATGTCCTTCTTTGTCTTCTCGTTTCCCTTCTTGTGTTTCATCTTGGACGGATTATTCTAAGGGTAGCCATCTCAAATCGATCCCCTGCTGTGTGGGTTGGGGTTGACTTTTCGCTTCTTCACCTGCGAGGGGTTTGCAGATCCAAACTCTCGTCATTTCTGCTTAAATTTATTTTTGATCTTGACATTGTATCTATAAGTTGTTCCCAATGAGGCGATGTCCAATATCTCCATTTCTGTTTGAATGTATCTATGCAAACAACTGTGGTATTTGAACACTAAATGACGCTCAGAATATTTGATACCCAATTTAGTGCATAGGGTATGGAAAATATTGGTGAAGTCTGGTACTTTCTGGTCCCTTTCTTGACGTAGGGTGGTCCATCTGGTGTATTGGTCCTCGTAGCTTCCAATTGGATAGTAATTTTCTTTAATGGTGTCTCGAAAGGAATCCCATGTAGGGGCCACCACAAAAATTGCAGATTCCTCCATGGCCCTTTGTTCAAAGTAAGTATCCCACTAGTCTTTAACATGGGGAACGACCTTGAGGAGTGCAAAAGTTATCTTTTCCCAATTGGAAAAATTGTGGATCGAAAAATATCATTCGAGCAGATTCAACCATTTATCTACAAAATCTTCATATATCAGTCCTTCAAATAATGGAATATCAAAATTTACCTGTACCTTGAAGGGGGTTGCATGGCTGCCTGATAAAGATCCTTCTCCCTTGGGCAACCGTCGAAGGATCTACGCGAAGTTGTCCATCATTTCGTTCCTTTTTCACGCAAGGGATTACTCGAGCAACACTTTGATAGGATCCGTTGGTCCATCATCTTTATTTTCATCTCCCATGGGTTTTTTTTAGGCTCGGCATGACCGATATGGTAATGGCTCAATTGGTTCAAGTCCCAAATTCTTGTACCTAGCCCTTGTCGGGGACATGTACGAATAAAAATAAATGAAGAGAAGACCGTTCTGATACCATTGATATGGATTTAGGAGTGGAGAAAACTAATTAACAGAGTGAATACAATAAACATAGAGATAGGAAGAAGAACACAAATATCCAGTGAACAATATCTTCTATTAAATAATGAAATACGTTGAAACTGTAAAACTGTAGAACTGAAACTTGCTTGAATGGTGGTAGCTATCTATGAGAAGAGATGTGGCTACTACATGCATCCTTCTAAGTGGAATGGATTACAATGAGGCTCTAGAGGCCCTTTTCATATTACTCATGAATGCCAAAACCCTAGACATCCAAAAACCTAACACTAGAAGGTGAAACGCCAAAAGTCATGTGGGCCCTATGGGTAAGTTGGTGTAATTTTGTACCTCAACTTCCTAGGGTCATAAATTTTGCATACAACCTCCGTTTTAGGTGCGTGATAGCCCGTTGGAAAGGTGTTTCAGAGAACTACATATTCAGTCATCATACTCTGAATTTTCCCATAGTCTAATTATGGCAAGCTAAGAAAAAAAGATTTAGGGACCCAAAACAACCCTGAAAGTACAACAAGATGTGCTGACATGAAAACATACAAATTAAACCAGTTGAATTAGGTGAGAGGCCACCTGTATTCACCTGGTGAATGTGTGACAATTCAGACAACCCCGGAAGTGTAGAAATCACAATTATAAAGCAGTAAAAAAAGACATTTTGAATAAAAAACGGACACGAGGAGCCAACTGGAATAGGTGGGTGGCCACCCATATCCACCTGGATCACTACCTCATGGGGAAAAGGTTCGAGTTTAGGACAGACCATAATGGTCTAAAATATTTATTTGGACATCCAACTCTAAATGCCAGGAAAAGAAGGTGGTTAGAATTTCTCAATGAATATGACTATGATATAAAGCATATCAAAGGTAAAGAGAACAAGATGGATGATGCACTTAGCAGAAGGGTGCATGAGTTGCATGCTACAACCATTAGTATGTACCAATCATATTTGAAAGATAGAATCTTAGAGGCTGCAAAATCAGATTTGCAATACATGGAAATAATAACAAAATTACAACAAGGTATTTTGCAGTAGAAAATCGAAGACTATAAGCTAGGAAATGATGAAACTCTCATGTACGGGGGCATAATTTATGTACCAAATTCGCAGGAATTGAAAAATATGATATTGAGAGAAATGAATAATGTGCCTTATGTTGGGCACCTAGGTTATCAGAAAACTATTGCAACTGTCAATAGCCAATATTATTGGCCAAGAATGAAGAAAGAAGTTGTTGATTTCATTGCCAAATGTTTGGAGTGTCAAAAGGTCAAGGTTGAGCATAAACATCCAGTTGGTTTGATAAATCCATTACCCATTCCTGAGTGGAAATGGGAAGTTGTAATAATGGATTTCATCACCAAATTTCCCAGAACAAACAAGCAACGTTATTTTATCATGGTAGTGGTGGATAAGCTTACTAAAGTTTCCCATTTTATTTCAGTAAAGCTCACTCACAAGGCAACCAATGTTGTTGATATTTATATGAGAGAAGTTGCTCGAATGCATGGTATACCCAAGACAATTGTGTCTAACAAAGATCCAAATCTTACATCAAATTTTTGGAAAGGATTATTTAAGGGATTTGTAACAAATTTGAATTTTATCACAACTTATCATCCAGAATTGGATGGACAAAAAGAGAGAGTTAATCAAGTGATTGAGGATATGTTGAGGATGTATGTGATGGATAAACCATCAAAATGGGAAGACTACCTACACTTAGTAGAGTTTGCTTATAACAATGGGTACCCAACATATTTAAATATGATCCCATTTGAGGCACTTTATGGAAGAAGGGTAAGCTGGGACAAGCCAACAGATAGAGCAGTGGTTGGACCAGAATTACTCAAGGAAATGGAAGAGAAAATGTTGAAAATAAAACAAAATTTAAAAGTTCTCAAGATAGGCAGAAAAGCTATGCTAATAAGGTCATAACGCACAGGGAATTTAAAGTGGGTGACCATCTATTTTTGAAAGTAAAGGCCAACAAAAGTTCCCTGAAGTTGGGAAATTGTTCAAAGTTGGCATCTCGTTATTGTGGGTCATTTGAAATCATAGAGAATATTGGGCATGTAGCATACATGCTTTCCTTTCTTGCATCAATGTCTATTCATAATGTATTCCATGTATCATTGCTCAAAAAGTATATACCTTATGTTAATCATGTCATTTATTGGAATGTGATTTAGGTGGGCAAGAAGGCACCTTTCAAGTGCATCTGGTGTGCAGACCGGACTGGAAGATCAAGCAGCTCCAAAATCGAGCCATAGAGCTAGTAAAGGTCCAATGGACCTATTAGAGTCTTGAAGATGCAACTTGGGAGCATGAGGATGCTATGTGGGCAGAATACCCACATATTTTTAAGGATTTTTGAAATTTTGGTTGTATATGTGTATATATATTGCAGTGAGGACAGTGCATAAATAAGGGGGAGGGGAATGTAATACCCCTAGGCCGAACCCTAGCTATAAATGTAAATACAACTATACTTAGGATGGTGAGTTGGGATGTAGAAGAACAAGTGTATCTGTGATGTAAATGTAAATGTATTCACATGCAATATTAATGAAAAATACATCGTTGTGTGCATACCAACCATGTAAAAGAGTATGGGGGACTAAAATCCACTAGTTAGGGAAATGGGAATAAATTTTAAGGATAAGGGGCTAAGCTAGGGAGCTTAAGCTAAAAAGGAATATTATATTAATATTCCTTAAAGTATGAAATATGGATAATTAATTTTATCCTAAGTTCTAAAGGATAGGGACAAGTGGGCCAAAGTAGCTCTCAACCTGACAAGTGTCAATTTGGGCACATGCATACAAATATCTTGGACTTAGTGCATTTTTTGGGCATTCCATCATTTTCTCCATTTTGTTGGGCTCACGGTTTTCATCTATCCATCGTACCTCTTTTTCATGAACAACACACCTATACATTACCTGAGCCAGTACTATACATGTACATGTTCCTGTACTTGGTTAAAAAAAGAGATGGACTGACGAAGCAGTTTGTCAGGCCCGTGGGATACTCAAGAGACGGATTGTCAGGCCCATGTGATACTCAAGAGACGTGTTGTCGGGCCCGTGAGAAATTCTCTCGGGGTGAGAGAATTGTTGGGAATTGTTTTCTCGAAGGTGCCAAACTGCAACTACAGGGCTCTGAGACTTCTTGTATGTCTTGTTGTTGAAGCCCCAGAAAGGAAATGGGGTAGTTGAAGGACTGTTGAGAAGAGAAGGGGCACATTTCCTGGTGTGGGACATGAATGTGGGGATCGAGGGACTGTAGGCTATCAGTTTGAGTTGGAACCTATGAGATATTTTTTCATGTTGTCTGAAATACATCATTCTAGATAATAATTCCTTTCCTGGGTGGAGTTTAGTCCTAGCTTGAGGGTGACCCACTATTGAGAGTTCTGAGAAGAGTGGTCTAACGCTGGGAGGAATGTGGAAGGTGCACACATTTGGTTGTCTCTTTATCAAATATAAGTGTCAATTGTGTGTGAAATTACATACTGCATTATTAGTATTTATGTGTTTATTTTATGGGTTTTTTCTGTGTGTGTGTGTATGTTGCATGTGTATTTTATTTTATGTTGTATGAATCTGGGCAAATGCATAGTTTTTTAATGTCTAAATATTGTATAAGTTCAAATTTTATTTCACATGGCATATCCCAACACTGGGGTGGTTGTGGATGATACATGTTCCTTGTGTGGAGATCCTACAAGTCATGTGAGGCTTAAACCTTAAGTTTGATAGTTAGTAATGGCCAAAAAATTGTCTTGAGTTCTCGAAAGTTAGAAATTGAAGTCTTTCAAAACTCAAAAAATGGTTAAGTCCTTAGAGATGATATTTATGATTCTATAAATATTGTGTTGTTCAACGAAGAAAAACAAACGTTGATATGATGAGATCATGACCATTGATTGGTGTGTTGTTCTAAGTTACCACCTTGAAGAGATCCCTTGAAAGTCATAGGAAAGAATCTGAACAAGCAACTTTGAAATAAAGCCTTTCGAATCCCGGCCTTTGGAAGGAAATCTCATGTGTTGTGAGAATAACTTTGAAAGAAAGACCCCGAAGTCGATCCCGTGTGAATCGTAGATATTTAAGAAAGAGGGATGAATCCCTGGTATTTATCATTACGAGTCCCACTTAGTAAGTCAAAGGGGTGAGAGATGAAGGGCAGTGTTTGTGTGAAGACGCGTGTTAGTATATTATTAAGTGAACTGTATTGTGTGAAAATTGCGCTTGCCTAGCATTGATTGTCTTTAGAGTACAACTTAGAAGGATATGGAGTAATCCTCCAATGACTTAGGAGTGTGAGTCTGATAGAGGGAATATATCGACCATAGGTCTATCTATAGAGAGTTCTATGGAATGATAGCCATCGATCTTCGATGAGTCTCATCTAAGTTAAGGAACGCAGTCATAACGTCATGGCTGATGTGGCATGCCAGTGGGGTAGTCGGAGTGAATTTGGAGCGACAGGAGTCACTCACCCATCAGTGGATGTGTCAAGCATGGTCAACAAGGCTGGAAAACCTTAGACCCCAATTAGATTTCAATCATATTTCGGGATATCGTGACTTGCATCTACATGTGTCCATCAAGGAGAGGGGTATATTCCTCAATAGCTTTCTTTCAGAGTATTGGAACTGCTCAAGTCATTCTAGCTCCAAACAGATGGCATCGAAAGGGAATATTATTTGATATCATATCCATTGGAGGTGAGTGATGAGGGTATTGGTAGAGAGTCTAATCGATAATAATGATAGACCTGCATGGATCAGAATCTCCTCATGGTAAGATTGACATGTGACACATAGGTGCAATTTTTTTGTCATGTCTGATGGAAAGTATGACGACGTGTCACGTGGACAAAACATTTTAGTGGGATAGATTTCTAACCCCAAGGACTTATGGAGGCCATAACCTTCTATATGAATCTCAATTTTGAGCGAAATTGCCACTGTTGGGAAGCTATCAACGAGCAGAAGATGATGGAGATGTATAATAGAGGATTTGAGATAGTTAAGAAAAGTGGAAACCCTAATATCCCCACCCATAAGGGTTGGGTGTGTTACAGAGTGGTATCAAAGCATAGCTCAAAGTCCAGGCTTGAATGGGTCACCAAGACCGCTTAAGATTGTTTAAAAAGGATTTATGTTTTCTGGAATGCATGACTCGTAATACTTGCATGAAATGATAATGGTGATTCTTGTTTCAACACGTAGGCCAAATTGAAAAAGGCTCTCAAAAGTGAATAGTGAAGCACAATATGGATGACCTCTTGCACCTTAGAGATGAATAATTTGATGGTCGGAGGGATAGGGAAACTCCTCTATATTTGATGGAAATTGTGAGGAGTATGAAGGCAGATAATGAGAGGCTTATGAGAGCCCATGAAAAATAGGCAGAGTTGAACACAATTCTACTACAGACTCTGTCTGAAATTCAAAAACATCTACAGCAAGGTCCTAGCAAGGCATAAGTACAATAGTCGGAGAGGTTGAAAACCCCTTCGGATTCCAAAAATCATATATTGGCTCATAGTTGTTGTGGGTGGTAAATCCCTCCTACGGACTAGCACTAAGGGTTTTATCATGCATGTAGAAATGACCTAAAGATTCTTACTTGTTACCATCATCCCATGCCTAGACCCCCATTACTCATATGTAAATACAAGGCTCAAGAGATTAAGTTGGCATACCTTATTCTTCGTGTTTGATTTCGATCCCTTTTTGCGCTCGGTCATTCTTTGACTGCAACTCTCCTCCTAATGTTGACCTGCATTCACTAAAAACAAACAAAGAACTCCACATGCATTTGATCTATGAACTAACGGGTTAGAAATTTAATCAATCATACAATCAATATTCCAATAATGACAATCTCATATGGCAGGATGGGAAAAGCAATTCTTTTATTAACTTCACAATGATACCTTACAATGATAAAGTCAGCTACTACTCCTCGATCCTAGTCCTGGGCTCTTCTTCCATTGTCTTCCAACTGCTTTGCTCTATACTTCTCTTTGCACAAGGATGGATAAAGGTTGGGACAAAGGGAATGCTTAATCATGTATAGTTTCTTTACTATGATTCTCCTCCTTTCAAATGGGACCCCTAACCCTGATTTTATAGGCTAGAAGAAGCTAGGTATTTGGTCGAGTGACCGTCCATGCATGGCTGAAAGGTTTAGTTAACTTACACAAAGTTGTGTGTTCCATCAGCAACTTTAATTTTTTTGTTCTTTTGTATCGAGTTGTCTTGGGTCAGCTAGCGTGTACATGTGTGCAGTAATGGAGCAGGGTGCGTAGGAAATATAAAAGGGTTTTTTAAGAAGATTTGTTCAGCAGTGTTTTGGCAAAGAAAGAATCTGAGATGGCCTGATGCCAGGTAAGCATGTCTGGTGAAAATTAGGGTTATAATAGATGCCCCCTAATGTGTGAGGTGAAAAGAGCATCTGATGGCCGAAATATATTAACAATCTTCACCAATGTTCCAAACAAGTGAGCCCAGGGACCAGAAATCAGGAGGTGTCGTCTGCAAAATAATAATTGTCTCACCAAGGCGGGCATACCCATGCTCGGGATAAAATAAAATCATGGCTACCAATCAAATACACTGTAGATCCATGTCATATAACTATATAAAGTGTATCCGCGAGCAATACACAGCGGAGCTACATCTCGAAATCAAAAAGATATACATGTAGAGTATCCATCTTCTAGAAGCTGATAAGGCCTGATGGTTGGAGATGAGGTCTTCAGAGCTTGAGCAACAACCTCAAAATCTTCAAAACTTGGGTAGGAGTGTAATATGAGTGTACAACTTCACTACCCATAGGTCTTTGACGGCTCGTTGGTCATGGACTAGAGAATCTTGATTATCATACTGAAAGCTTCATTGATTTCAAACAAAGACTTGATTGGACTTTTGGGATGGCCAGGCATGAGGGCAAGAGACAAACTGCAGAGGGGTCGACTCAGGCTTGGTAAAAACTTCCCTTGGAAAATAGCAAGACAAATGATGAGACTCAGGAAGCATGGAATTAACATAAGTTTATGAGGTAGGAGGCAATGCAAACTCTCCATATGTTTGGAAGAATAACCAAATGGAGGAGGACACAAGTCTATGTAGTGAGAACAGCTTCCTAAGGTCGTATTAAATCCCATAGTTTGTCAAACAAACAGACAGATGTGCTTTATCCAAGGCGACTCATTATGTTGCCAATAAAAAGAAAATACCTTTCCCTTCCTCTTTTGAGGGTATATTTGATTTTTTTGTCTTTTTCAATAATTTTGAAAAAAGAATAAAAGAATGTTACGTTACAAAGGAGGAGTGAGTGTCGCAAACATACAAGTTCGAGGCGTAAGGACAAGACTAATGTTCAAAGAAAGGACACCAGGAAAAATCCCTCCTAGGACCAAATGTGTCAGGATGTAGAGGCAAAGTGCTACAGGGCTTGCGTATAAGGCATGCTTCAGATGGTTCAGTTGAGAGCAACATGGAGCCGAAATTAGACCAAAGACCCAGGTATGAAAACGTGGTTAACAAAACACACAATGGTAACATCCTTCAATGTAAGTTTAACGAGCCTAGAGAAGGTAAGATCGACGGTTTTTCATATTTAGAGAGTCTGAAAAACATAAAAGGAGACTCCACTGGGGTACCTTTTTCGAAGGTAGTCTAGTCGGTTCGAAAAAGGTGTAAATTAGCACCGAAAAGATGTCTATTCAAAACTATTAGCACCAATTCTTGCAAGGGGGTGTTTCTCTCCGATTTTGGGCCCTTGGTGCAAATGCATAGAAATGGGGTTTAAAACCCATCAAATGCATTTTATTCAAAGGCCACAGTTGTGAGCGCCAAGCACAACACACAGAAGAAGTCCAACTCGGGCTTAAAATCAAGCGAGCGGGCATTTTGTTTTTAACAGCGAGGATCCATAGATGGAGCAGATCGACGGTCATCGAGTAAGCTTGAGTCATGGAGTTGCACGAGGTTTAGTGCATGGGCTCATCTCTTATGGCCAAAGTCATGAAATGATCGTGGTCATCCGATCCAGTCGGGACACATGGCTCCTGATCAGGCTCGGTCGCGATTTCAACTACCGGGACTTTGAAAGACAAGGGGTCGCTCCTCCACTGCATCAGGAATTGCCGAAACCCAAAACGTGAAATGTAAAAGCCCCCCAGGAGCCGTTTCAACATTTCAGCTTATGGGACTTTGAAAGACAAGGGGTCGCTCCTCCATTGCATCGGGAATTTCCAAAAACTGAAATGCGAAATGTAAAAGCCCCCTAGGAGCCGTTTCGACATTTTGGCTACCAGGACTTTGAAAGACAAGGGGTCACTCCTCCACTGCATCAGGAATCGTCGAAACCCAAAACGTGAAATGTAAAATCCCCCCAGGAGCCGTTTCGGCATTCTAGCTACTGGGACTTTGAAAGACAAAGGGTCACTTCTCCACTTCATTGAGAATTGCCGAAACCCGAAATGAAAAATGTAAAGCCCCCCCAGAAGCCTTTTTGGCATTTCAGCTACCGGGACTTTGAAAGACAAGGGGTCACTCCTCCACTGCATCGGGAATTGCCGAAACCTAAAACACGAAATGTAAAAGCCCCCCAGCAGCCGTTTCAACATTCCAGATACTGGGACTTTGAAAGACAAGGGGTCGCTCCTCCACTGCATCGAGAATCATCGAAACCCAAAACATAAAATGTAAAAACCTCCTTGAAGACAGTTGCATGGCCCTGTGGTTACGTTGAGAGTGAAACCTGAAGAAATGAAGGCTGGCCTCCAAGCTTTGGAAAACCGACACGTGGTCACTCTTTATGTATTTAGTCTCAGCCACCCTCCATGGAAGAAGCAGTTAATGAATATTGAGAAGTTGGTTGAGACCTCATCTCAATCCATAAATGGAAGGCATGGGAAGGGTCAGAAGCAGTCAGTTCGTGGTACTCCGATGGATAGTTTTCCTACAGAAGTCGTGTCGTCTGAAGCAGTGTCAAACAAGAAGCTGCATGTACAGTTTGAAGGAAGATCATGTGCATGTAAAGCCTTAAATGAGGTAGCTCAGCTACCCTCTTGGGTCCAAGGAGGTGAATTGCTCTGAGTATATATATTTAGTTTTTTGTATTTTTGTAGGGATGGGTGGTAGAGCTAAGCTCCCAATTGTAAATCTTTAACGAAGTCTCTGGTTCCCTGGTTATAGATTGATATTTGAGACTTCTTGTTTAATGGAAGCCAACATCTTCCTCCCCTTTTTCCTCTATATCTTAAGAGCCCGGGCATGGATGATCCAGTCGGGTGTTGTAATGACTATATAACGTATGTTTGATTATATTAGTTTTGCAACATCTTAATTTTCTTGAAGTTTCTCAGATCTGAGAGGATCTCATATTTGTGACTTTTCCCCTTTTTAAAGGCTGCTGGAAGACCAGATGTCTAGATAGTACTTTATTTCCTTTGTTTTCCCCTCCACTTACTCACTACTATGCAAAATCATTGACTTAAATTAGATCAAGACCTCACTTGTCTTAGTTGTTCCAACCCAGTTTTCTGAGTTAGAACGATATTGTTCTGAGTTTACTTCCATTCATCACCTTTTACGAACAAATCGTGACATTTAAATTGATGGGCGTTAGGCTCTACTCCTGCTGCAATCCAGGAGTGACTTCTGACGCCAACAAAAACCATTTTAATGAGTGTGATAAAGACAAGATCACTCGGCCATTTTTTCATTTTTAAGGAGTCTCAAAAAATCTTAACTATGGACTCCGTCAGGAGTGTTCTTCTGGACCATTTTAACAAGTGTGAAAGAATAAGGTCACTTGACGATCTTTTCAATTTTAGGGAGTCTGAAAAGAGCTTAACTATGGACTCTGTTGGGGTTCCTTTTTCATACATTTAGTCCCTCAGGCCCGAAAAAGGGTTAAAATGATACCTGAGGGTACTCTTCTAGAGAACTGAAGTTCCTTAGAGTATACCTTTATTCGTACAGTTGACCATCCGGACCGAAAAAGGGGTAAACTACCACCGGATAGACATGACTTCAAATTTCAGTTTAATGAGTGTGAAAGGACACAAGATTGCTCGACAATCTTTTCATGTTTAGAGGGTCTGAAAAGGGCTTAAAAGAAGACCTGTTATGTTTTTTGGGACTCCCGAGGGTGAGGTCAAGAGTGAAAAGGAATAATGCAAATGAGGCTCAAACTCGTAATTGGGAAAAAACTATGGAGGACTCTCGAGCCTATAGTCGTTAGTGACAGCATGGACACTGTCATGCAACTAGGATCTACCTAGGGCATCCAGGTTATGGTAGGCTCTACCACCAAATTATGACACTTCTAAAGCAATAATGAGTGTTCTGTGTCACAACTCGGTGGGATCGATCCTATGGCAAAGCGAAAAAGGCAACGAGATGCAGAAAGTGGGGGTGGAATCCTAACTTGAATGCAACAAGCTAGGAAAAAATAAATTTTTACCAAAGGACCGTCCAAATGCCCAAATCTCAAAAAAACTTCCAAATACCCAAAGAAATACCTCCCTTGATCATCCAAAGAAAACTCCTGAACCATCTTAAATGATTTTTAGTTTAGAAAAAATGACAAAAGGGTCTGAAAATTGACAAAAAGGGGCCAAAAAACTCTATAAATAGAAGCTTGCAGCTCATTATCACTATTGTTAATTTAGAAATTGATTCAAAATCAAAACTACCCCTTTGTGAAAATAATTGATTTTGGGATCTTCGATGGATGAAACAACCTTTTGCTTGGACCAAGTAAGTATAAACTCTCTCCTCTTGCAATTTAAATATTTATTTATGCTTTAGTTTAAACTCTCTCCTCTTGCTTTAGTTTCAAGTTTTGGGGGGGTGTCGACCCCCAAAAGGTTGGCCCTAGGTCCACGCGGGTTGTCTTATGACAGGCCACATGTACACTCGGGTAGAGGAAAAACTCCATGTGTGTACACATGACTATCATCATTACAGCCCACGTGGACCCTTTATTTAATAGAAAAAAAAATTAAAAAGCAAGGGTTAACCTTCCTGAACTTGGTTTTTGCAGGATGTATGTTCACTAGAGGGAAAGAGAGCATGAGGAGATTAGTGCGTTGGTCAGGGAAGACCCCAATGTTGTTTCTTCCTTAATGCAATGTGGGCTGCTAAAATTCTTCCTATGTCCTTTTATGCGAGCACAACCTAGGCTACTAAATGCCTTGGTTGATTATTGGCATCCTGACGCAGAGGCCTTTATGTTAGAGGGGCAGTCACTGGTGCCCACTATAGAGGATATATACTTTTTGACTGGCCTCTCTAGGAGAGGGGAACCAGTCAATTTCTAGACATTTCCTTCGAGGTCTCATAACATATCGGAATTGATAGGACTTTATTGTGAGGCTGGTACAGACCGATCGAGCTCGTAGGTGCCCATAAGAAAGATCACAGATTTATCACTACAGGCGATTGTGTTTCTTATTGGGCAGATGACTGGTTCTATGGCTCTACATTAGGCATCCCGTGCATAGATGAACTATGCAGTCCAATGCTTAAATGCACAGATATTTGACTGGAGCACTACATTGTTGAACTGTATGAAGAGGCGACTGACAGATTGTCGGTTGCGGATGCAGAGGAACTTCGGGTTCGGGACGATTCTATGCTCTTTCTTCTTTGAAAGAGTTCCTAGTTTTAGTCCTTGAGTGGTGGTACAAGGACATCAGGCCTCTCTTCCTGCGGTTTGCAAATGGGTAGTGTTGTTGCCATGACAGGGTGGTGGAAGGACCAATGAGTCCTTCGACGATGACTTCTTTGCTTGGTTGTCGTGGTAGATCCTAGCCATAGAGGATTATCCTTATGTTGGGATTGATTTCTTGAGAGATCTCGAGATCTTTGTACCTCCAGGCGAGGAGCGAGGCGAGATGGGTAAGTTTGCATCATTTATTTTTTGTGAAACATATGTAATTTTATGTTTTTTTTATATATATATATATCATTTTTTTTATACCAGAGTATTTGACAGATATATGTCTATTATGTGCAGATGCTGGACCAGTGCGACCTGTGGATTATGCAAGGAACATGCGTCGTCCTCGGCCAGGGGCCGCACCTGCCGCCGCAGGGGGACCAACAGTAGAAAGAGAGCTTCCATCCAGTGAGGCTGAGAGGGTTTTGAGACGAGTTGAGTGAAACTTTACCTCGCTCACCTGCACAGTCCCTATGACATATATTGAGGATCTACCACCATCTATGCAGCCTCATGTAGTGGTGGCACCACGGACGTGAGTCCGACTGTTTCGGCGTTTGGAAAACGTTGTTGATCATTACAACAGGGCCCATAGGCCCTGACCTTAGTTAGTCTATACTTTTCACGTGCCGAGAGCACTACTTGTGTATATTTTTTGAGGGCATAAGCCCCATGATTCGTTACTGGCCATATTTTTTAGGCGCTTGCGTCCACCTATGTACTCTGATGATTATGATATTATATATGGATTTTTATGTCTTTTTGTGCTTATGGATCATATTTCACTTTAAAAATGTATTTTGCATGTTTATGTGTATGTCTTTTTATATGTGTGTGAGATGCCAGTCTAAAATTTGATTAGCTAGAGTATCTGTAACTTGGTTTAAACTCCTAGGAACATGAAAATATGTAATATAATCAAAGTTTCATTCTAAGAGATGTACCCTAAGGAATTGTGGGTGTAAAGTCAGATCATGAACACGGTAGACTCTATTTAACTGAGACACAACCAGCTGAGCGTCTAAATAGACCTGGAGATGAGAGATACCAAATGATAGGACGTCACGAAGAAACTCAATAACTGCATTGTACTCGACAACATTGTTTGTGGTGTCACCTAAGCCTATACCTACAGAAGATAATAATTGGCCTCGAGGTGTAAAAATTACCCAAGCTATGGAGCAAAGCCTCTGAGTGTGTCGACTAGAACCATCTGCATACCCAATGAACACCTCTGATTCACTTGACATCTACCACAGTGACAAAAGATAACATAAAAAATGACACATCCATAATACTAAAAGAAACTAGAAAGTAATAGTACAAAGACTATACATATGTTACAAGAAGTTACCCAAGGTGACCTACCTATGAGTAATACTTCTTGAGGTAGAGCCCATTTCTAGGCTCTACCAAAGCATTTCCCTCAAAGTCAACTAGACGATAAGTTCCCTTTTTTAGAACCTCTTTTATGATGAAGGGTCCGAACCACATGGGTTTGAATTTTCCTGCCCCCAGGGGGTCCTTATCTTGGTCATAGACTAGGACAAGGTCTCCTTCAGAGAAAACCTAAGGACAAAAAGACTGATCATACTGACACTTGACTTTATTTTTGTGAGCCTCGTTGGCCAGGGCCGCATCACGACACTGCTCATTGAGCCGCTCAAGGTATAATAATCATTCTTCAAGTGGAGAAGTGTCTGGCAATAACTATACTGCCAATTTTAGGGATGGGATCTGACATTCTATAGGCAAGACTGCTTCCATCCCGTAAACGAGTTGAAAAGGTGAGAAACCAATTGCATTCTTAACAGTTGTTTGGTAAGCCCATAATGCCGAGTATAACATCAAATTCCAATTTGACTTGGCTAAGTTGATCGTTCGCTGTAGGATGGTCTTAAGAGATTTATTTACAGCTTCCACCTGACCATTTGCTTGGGGATAGTAGGGTGACAAATGTTCTTTTTGCAATCCAAGATTTGATGTTAACTCGGTCATCATCTGGTTCTGAAAGTGACTGCCATGGTCAGTGACAATCTCTCTCGGGACGCCAAACCTTGTTATTATCTGGTTGAATAAAAAGAGAGCTGCAGTCTCCCCATCATCTTTAAACGTTGCCATAGCTTCGACCCATTTCGTGAAGTAGTCTATGGATACAATGATATTACGGTGCCCCCTAGTTGAAGGAGGGTTTCATGTAGTGTAATCAATCCCCCACTTGGTGAAGGGACCAACTGTGATGATAGGAAACATGGGAGCAGGATGTGCCCTCATCTTCTGAGAAAAGATCTGACATGGGTGTCACTTCTTTACTGATTTGATACGTGTCGTCCAGAAGTAACCTTCTCGTAAAATCTTTTGGGCTGTTTCCAACCCAGACAAATGACTGCCACATGCTCCGGTATGGCAATCGTTAAGCACAATAATTGCTTCTTCGTGAGTGAGGCATCGACGCAAGATGAAGTCTACACCTCTCTAATACAATGTATTGTCGAGTATAAGATGATTCTTATCTTGATGGCATATACGGTGATGCTCATCACGAGAACCAGAGGTGGGACACTTCAAAGTGTGGAGACAGACAAGTATATCTCTGTACTAGGGATCCGAAGATGTGATAAAAAACATATCTCCTCTGATAGGAGACTCTTCGGGCATAACATCACCTGACTCAACCGGAAGTTCCAAAATAAGTTTTGCGAAGACCAGTGACTTTTTGGATTTCACTGAAACAAAATCTAAGTCGAATTCCTAGAGGATGACTATCCATCTACTGATCTTTCCTCCTATTACCCATCGTGTCAACACGTATTGAAATGGATTCACAACGACAATGACGGTGGTCTTGCGAAATAGAACATAATGACGGAACCGTTGAACAGCATGGACTGCTGCCAACACAAGTTTTTCGATATGAGAATAATTGAGTTCCAGTCCGAATAGGCCTCGACTCAGGTAATAGATCACATATTCTGAGAACAAATCATCTTCCTGAACTAAGACCATGCTGATGGTTGACTCTGTTGCATCCAGGTATAATAAGAAATATTTGGTATAGTTAGGTGGCCAAAGTAGAGGGGAAGTTGTGAGGGCATGTTTAAATGCTTCAAAAGAGCGCTGAGTAGCATCGTCTTAATAAAAAGGAATGTCTTTCTTCAGTAAGTGCATAAATACCTTTGTGATCTTGGCATAATTGGCAATGAAACATATTAAAAAATTTGCCTTGCCCTGTAGACTCTGAAGTTGAAGGATTGTGTGTGGGGGAGGCAACTGAATTATTGCCTCAACCTTGAGAGGATCGACCATGATCCCTGTTGTTGACACTATGAAACCTAACAAACGTCCTGATGTTACACAAAAGCTACACTTGTTTGGATTCAAGCGAATTCGGAAGTAGTGACATCGCTCAAAGATAAGTCGGAGGTGTGTGGGATGATCCATTCTCTTGCGAGATCGAGATGCTAAATCATCTAAATAGGCCTCGACTATATGCTTGAGATAATGAAAAGAAAAAGACATGGCCCGCTGAAAGGTCGCTCCAACATTTTTGAGACCAAAGGGCATCTTACAATACGTGAATGTACCCCATGGACAAATGAATGTCATTTTGTGCTGGTCTTTGGGTTTGATTTGTATTTGATTATATCCCGAAAAACCATCCATGAAAGAGAATGCCTCGCAACCTGCACATTCATCAATTATCTGGTGGATGAATGGTGTGGGAAAATTATCTTTTGGACAGGCCTTGTTCAAATCACGGAAGTCCGTACATACACGAATTGTGCCCTGTTTCTTATTGACCGGCACATGATTTGAAACCCATTGGGTCAAATGGATAGGATAGATAAAGCCGACTTTTAGTGGTTTCTCAACTTCAACCTTAATGGTTGCTGCTTTCCTGGGATTAACTAGACTTAGATTTTGCCGAACAGGCTTGCCATCCGGATAAGTTGTGATTTCATGTTCAACTACTTTTGGGTTGATGCCTGGCATTTCCTCGTAAGACTAAGCAAAAACGTCGTGGAATTCTTTAAATAGATCTGTGTAGATTTGAATCTCTCTGGTGGAACAGTTAGCTCCGACGAAAAAATTCTCCACGACGCTAGGGGTTCTGGAGATATTAATCAGTATGGTTTCAGTGATAGTTTCCATATTACCCTCAGCATAAACTTCATGTGTAGCTAAGGGATTAATAGGACAAGACCTATCTCCAGTCATAGTCAAGGTGAATTCTACGGCTTCGATTTTTCTTAACTCTGGGAGGAAGTATGATCTATGATGGAGATCATCCCAGGGTTTGTCTAGACTAGTCATTGCTTCAATTATTGCTTTGTGGGAGGGCAAGACTAAGTCTAACGAATCAGTGTCAGTGAGAGAGCCTTGAGCTCAAATAGGCTCTAGAATCAGATCTAACTCTTGTGCAGGAGTTGGATCTGAGTCGGATGAAGATTGCTGGACTAAAGAGTACGCTACTTCAGCTGCGGACAAGGGCATGGACATGCCAGGGTGCCCTGTCCCTTCCATCGTGGCCGATGGGGAAGGAAGTATCCATGGATAATTGAAGTAAGTTGTGCGAAACGACAAAACTTGGAAAATCTCAACCTTATGGTGGTCGGATATGAACTTGACATCGCCTTGAGGGGGCGGGTAATCGATGGTACCCATCAAAGATGGGTACAAACCAAACCCTACGTTGACTACGTCTGGTTGGGGATTATCAATCATTGGGACCGTGGATACCCCCAATGAAGGGTCAGCTTTGGAGAAATACAATTGATCAATGGTCACAATCTGGTCCTCGTGTGGAAACAACAAGACCCAGAAAACTGTAGCAACCACTGCTTGCATGGCATAAGTCCAACTCCTTCCTAACAAGAGATTGTAGTCGAGGGATGCGTTGACTACATATACCTCGATGCACACGGTCTTCCCTCCTAACTGCATGGGGAAAGAGGGAATGATACCATGTGGTTGGAATGAACGACCATTGAAAGCAGTGAGAAGAGTAGGTAACATAGACAAAACAAGTTGGCCAATGGCCTTCCAACATGCCAATGACATAAGGCATGTCAAGGCGCCCTCATCAACCACCATGCAGAAAATATTCCGAGTAAAAGTTTTCATGGGGTGAGCCACTACTATCTAAAATGCTACGTGGTAAGGAAAATGAGGTTTTAAGTCAGTTGTATCCAGCGTGATTGTACCTGAATTACAAGTCTCGGTAGATCCTAAAGCGGCTAACAAAGATTTCCTCTGGGAAGGGTAGCTTTGAAGGACCTCCAAAGCGGACATCGCACAAGGGGTTTGAGACAAATCCTCCACCACAAAATAGTTCTGGGTGACCCTTGCATTTGGGTTGTGAGAAGCTTTCTTGAACGTGCATTTTGGGATGAGTGTCATTGTTTTTTCCAAAGTCTTCTCGATCTAGAGAGGAAGAGATGGGAGTTCAGCTTCTTTTTCCTTCTTAGAAGTTCTTGGTTTACTGTAGTCATGCACTCTAGTCGATATAAAAGAATCACCCTTCATCATATACACATTTGCGGATGTGGGATTGTTAGAAGACAGAGAGGGTCCTTGATTGCGCCTTTCCGCGCTTGTAGAGGCTTGGGTTAGGTTTTTCCCATGTTGAAATGGATTGGTTAAAATGGAAGGCTATTTCTATGTCACAAACTTTTGGGCCTCTGCAAGTCGAGGACATTGTTGGGTCAGGTGGTCTTCCATGCATAGGTTGCACGGATACCTCGCCTTTCATTTCTCAGTGTTGCCTCCGCCAGCATTATTAGTGGGTTTCTTATCCCCCTTACCCTTCTTTCGTTTTTTGTTCTTTCCTTCAGGCTGTTGGGTGGCCTTTGGATTTTTCAATTACACTATGTGTAGATCTGACGTTTGGGTAGGGGGAGCAACCAAAACAGTAGTTTGGCTAGCCGTTGTGTGTTTTATATACAATTGTTGCAATTGCTTCGTCAGTTGCTCAGCGGGCTTTGTTTGTGCTGAACCAACAATACCATCGGCATGTGGTCCAACTCTCTGTCTGGTTTTATCAAGTATTGAGCATGGCACATATAGCAAGATATCGTATAATAAAATGGACTGAGAGTAGATTATATCAAGCTCTTGAGCTCTCATGATGGCATCTTATTTGGAAAACACTCCTGACGTTGTGCTGTCTTTGGATAACTATGGGACCAAAGACTTAAGGAACCACTTGAGCAGGAATGCTAGTGGGACTGGCACCTTAATTAAACTCTTCCAGCATCTCCATTCTCGAATGTGATCAGAGATATGGTCCGCTTTTGTCTGTGCGAAATTGGCTAGCAATTATGTGCCAGCGTCGTATCTCAAAGGTAATTGGAAATGGTTTAGGAAAGCCATTGACAATTCGTCGAAGGAAGAGTATCTTGAGTGGTCGAGCTCAATGTACCATTTCGTGACACTCCCAATGAGAGTACGTTGAAACAATCACAACTGCATGGAGTCATATTTCAACGAGTTAGACGAGAACCAAAGATGGAAGGTGGTCACATGATCTCCTAGATCTTTGTTAGGTTGGGCTTCAAACTTCAGTATGTCTGAAGGCAAATTCCTCGGCATAGGGGGCCAACATGGATCATGACAGATAGGCTCATTCAACAACCTTGTCAAGTCTAGAAAATGCAAGGTTGCCAGAAAAGGTAGTTTGGGTTGTTGGTGATAACCATGGAGAAAGGGACCTGGAGTTTGATTGGCACCAGGTTGCCAGGAAAAGCTCGGCTGTTGGCCCGGGGTCTGGTAAAAACCATGGCCATGACTAGCGTACAAGTTTTGCATGTGAGGAGACATCATCGGCTGATTCCCAAAATAAGATGTAGATGGTTGGGCATGCATTACATTCGAAGGACTTTGGGAAGGGTTGCCCCATGCCTATCCCATGGGCATATGCATAGTACCTTGTCTGGGGTTCCATTGGGTGTGAAAAGAATTGCCCCAGATCGACATTCCTGACGAGGGAACTGATCCCTGGCAAGAATTCCAAGGTCCTGATGTGGAAGAGGTTCCTGGGTTTGCCCCCTGCGTAGGAATAGTACCTTGCATAGGAATAGGTTGTCCATAACCGGGGTTGCCCCCAGTCGGGAAAGCAGCTTATGAGGAAGCATTGTTACCAAACACATCGAACAAAGAAATTGGTGTCGAACCTACTGACATATTATGAGCAGCTGGTCCTTGATTCCCTGCTCCAAATAAACTATGGTGTGAGGGTGGCCTAGCGGATGGTTGGTGGGTACCATCGAGCGAAGGGGACGAAGGAGGTATATGACCTCCCCCATAAGGAAAAGCGTTAAAAGGAGTTGAACTGCCCCCATGTGGCCTTGCAGAGGAGTGTTAGAGCTCCCTGCCCCCAGACCTAAATTCTATGAAGTGGAGTAGGAAAGTACAGGACTTGTACCTGAGCTAGGCATCCCGTATGAGAAAGGAGGGCCTATCGCACTCGGTGTGAAAGGGGATGTGGCCACTGCCATAGACGGGATTGGACCATTGTTTGAGGTAGAGGCAATTGAGACCATGGTGGCTCGGACCGATGACGGTGGGTTAGGAGGTGGAAAATCCCCTATGGTGACAACCGTAGTGGGAATTGAAGAATTTCCAGAAGAAGTGACAACATTTGTTTCTATTGTTGCGTGCGACACTGTCTGGCACTCGTAAGGGTGAATTGGTACGGTGATGGGTGCCAAAATATCAGTGGTTGGAGTTTCAGATGGACCAAGAGCTTTCGCTCCAAAGTCTAAAATGGTCGTTTCCTCCGGATGTTGGTCGAGTACAATTTCTTGTGACCCGGTCGCTTCAAAAGACCCTTGTTGGTCTAGCTTTTGCCTTAGTGGTGGCGGAGGTGGCTCTAGTGTAACCGGTGATAGGCCCAGAAGCCTTCACAACTGGCGGAGCTTGTGATCCTCCACTATGTGATAAGATCAAAGACACACTAGGGCTTTCTATTCATTCAAAAACTAGCACACACTAGAAAGGTCCCTCCAAGATAAAACAAGCAAACACTAAACTAGTTGGAAGAACATTTACAACAACCAACACTAGAGCAACTTACCAGTGCAAGTGCAACTCGAACATGGAAGCACCCTCTGGGTATACTCTGCAAAGCGTGGCTTGATCTCTGTCCTAGGTATCACAGTATACCCCCGTATTCACCTGTGTATGTCTCTAAAAATATAGGCAACTAGGTTGCCAGCGCGCGAACAATCACCAGGCGGGTACAGTCAAAAGTCAGGTAGACCACAATGAGTAGGCTATCGAGCTTGAAACCTGTCAAGGGTATTGAAGGAAAGTGGTTAGGAAGACTACTGAGGACTTCGAACGGATTCAAGACCCACGAAGCTCTGTGGCAAATGCAATCGACGGAATCCCAAGACAAGCCCTCTATATGTGTTCTCCACTACGATTGGTCCAGCTTTGGAGGGGTTCTCTCCACTACCTTTCCACATGCAACCTTTTGTTTATCCCCTGTGTTAGAGGGGGGTCTCGGATAACTTTCACGATACTAGACTTTGACACTCCCTAATTTAGACTCCAATGTTTGATTTAATGGCCTTGAAGAGTTTCCTCTCCAACCTAATTCAAGGCCCTAACCCAAAACTCGTTGGTTGACCCTACAAACATAAAAAGTCTAATGAATTTTAGATTTAGCGTTAATTTTTATGGCTTGTCTTAAGTCAAAGGTTATGAAAGTGAAACTAGTGATGTTTGAAAGAGGAAAGAAAAATAAACAGAAAGTTGGAAACAAAATAACTTCACTTGACTCAAATCTTAAACAACTTTTCAAACTAAAAATTTTCTAAGATCTATGAACAACAAACTCAAAGCAGGATTTCACTTGACTACGAGCTACTTATGATCTAAGTAAACCGTCAATAACTTATGAAAGTAAAGACTTTTCCCTGGTTACTAATGCAAAACAACACTATTTAACCAAACAAAGAAATAAAATATTTTTTTTTATTTGAATGCTCACAAAGCAAAAAGGTAAAATATCAACAAGTAAAATCCAAGAAAACTTCTGGCCTAAGCGCAGATCACAAAGAGTCACTTTAAAAATCACACACAAGAAAATTAAAAATAGACTCTGACACTTGTCTAAAAACCCTATAAAAGAAAAATTTGAGGAAAACTTCTAAATGAAAAAGAAATCTATTGCTGTGATCAAACCTAAGTTACTGACCATTATGACAGAGACCCAAAAACCTGAGAGATACAACTCTTTTCAAAAGAAAGGATGATTGCCTCACCTTCAACAAAAATTTTCTCCACAAGCACACTACTGACAGTTCAACATCAAGTGTGTGTACGCGAGCTGTGTAAAGTCAGAGCGTGTGTACATGCGTGCTGGCCTTATACAGGCCGCGTGTATCTCTTAAACTCTAAGACAAATGAAAGGCCAAGTAATCTAGCCTAGGCAGAGACTACTGCTACTGAGAACCAGGATCTCTTGAAGACTCAGACACTTACTCTAACAGAAAAAGAAAACAATTCAAGGAAAAATTCATAGAACAAACCAATCTGAGGTGAAACCTAAGCTATAGACTACAAACAACAAAGACTAGAAAGAGTTCTAGAAAACCCCTGAGAAGGACTATTTCTGACAAGGGAGAGGATGACTGCCTCTCTAAAAGAAATTTTCTGGAATCATACACGCGACTGACACTTCCTCAGCTAGCGTGTACACGCGGGCTGTGAGAAGGTAGGGCACGGGTACATGCGTGCAGACCTTATACAGGCCGCATGTACCTCTATGGGTCTCGGAAAAGAAACAAAATGCAGTCAATCAAAGAAACAGAGATAACTGGTATGGAAGACCAGAATCTCTGTTAGCTCAGACTTTTGCAGAAACTTTAAAAACAAGGAATGAAACCAGTTTTTAAAAATACCCAAGAAAAATATTCCCAAAAACCCTAGAGATCCTCAGTATGGTCGCCAATTCTGTTGTGGGTGGGAAATCCCTCCTACGGACTAGAACTAAGGGTTTTATCATGCATGCAGAAATGACCTAAAGATTCTTACTTTTCACCATCATCCCATGCCTAGACCCCCATTACTCATATGTAAATACAAGGCTCAAGAGATTAAGTTGACATACCTTATTCTTTGTGTTTGATGTCAATCCCTTTTCACACTTGGTCGTTCTTTGACTGCAACTCTCCTCCCAATGTTGACCTGCATTCACTAAAGACAAACAAAGAACTCCACATGCATTTGATCTATGAACTAACGAGTTAGAGATTTAATCAATCATAAAATCAATATTCCAATAATGACAATCTCATATGGTGGGACAGGAAAAACAATTCTTTTATTAACTTCACAATGATACCTTACAATGATAAAGTCGTCTACTGCTCCTCGATCCTAGTCCTGGGCTCTTCTTCCACTATCTTCCAACTGCTTTTCTCTATACTTCTCTTTGCACAAGGATGACTAAAGGTTGGGACAAAGGGAATGCTTAATCGGGTATAGTTTCTTTACTATGATTCTCCTTCTTTCAAATGGGACCCCTAACCCTTCTTTTATAGGCTAGAATAAGTTAGGTATTTGGTTGAGTGACCAGCCATGCATGGCCAAAAGTTTTAGTTAACTTACCCAAAGCTGTTAGTTCTGTCAATAAATTTCCTTTTTTTGTGCTTTTGTAGGTACACGCGGGTTGTCTTGGGTCAGCTAGCGTGTACATGCGTGCAGTAATGGAGTAGGTCATGTGGGCTTTTATAAAAGGGGTTTTTAAGAAGAGTTGTTCAACAGTGTTTTGGCAAAGAAGGAATCTGAGATGGCCTGATGCCAGGTAACCATGTCTGGTGCAAATTAGGGTTATAACAATAGTGATGCAGGAAATAGTTCTTCCAAGAGAAAGCGTCAAGGCACTAAGAGAGGTGGATTGAGTGGAGTCATTTCCACGAAGTCCTCTAGTCGGAAGACTGATTCAATAGGAAAATCCAGTAGTGGCACGAAATCCAGTATTTCTAAGAGGAGAAAGAAGAAGAAATTTCAGATTTTTCTGACTAAATAATTCAAGAAGGCTAAGATACCTACCTTTGATGGTGAAATAAATAAAGGATAGGAAGCCAAAGCATGGTTATTTATCTTGAAAAATTGCTTATGAGTACATAACTACTTAAACAATACCAAGGCAAGGATTGCAGTGTTTAACCTAAATGGAGGGGCTTCCATTTGGTGGGAATACCTCAAGGAAATCAAAAGGATAAAGGAAAGAAAATGAATATGGAAATAGTTTGAGAGTCACTTTTTCAAAGCTTACCTATCTAAGAAGTATTATGATGAAAAAATAAAGGATATCTATTAGATTAATATGGGGCAACCCACCTTGGAGGCGTATGCAAAATGATTTATGGAACTGTTGAGGTATTTTCCCTGCCTTAAGGACGAGAAGGAAAGAATCCCACATTTTCTCATTGGGTTACCATAGTCATACCAATATCAAATTGAGTTTCAAAAACCCAAGACGTTGGAAGATACCATTTGGAAGGATAAATATTATTACAATGAGTCTAAGCACAAGCATGATTCTTCTAAGGACTTGAAAATAAAGGAAAAGAGTGGATTCTAGAAGAAGGGATTCAAGTATTTTCCCCTCAAGAATTATGGGAAGGATGCACAGTCAGTTCAATCAAGCAGAAGTGTGCATCAAAAAAAAATTCCATCTCAAAGTAAGAATAAGCCAGCAGATAAAGTAAGAGAAAGAGTATAGGATCCCAAGAGAGGACCTTTGAAATGATGGGGATGTGGAGAGCCACATATATTGAGGGATTGTCCCCATAGAAAACATGGTAGTAGAAAAGTATACAATGTACATGGGGCAGCTATAGTCAACGATGTATCGAGAAGTGTACCGAGAATCTATGCAGTGGTAGAAAATTGGCAGGCAAACCACCAAGCCTCTCTGGTGTTATTAGAAGGTATTATTACTAAACAACCAATCTCTATTTTAATTGACCCAGGATCTAATATTATTTATATTTCACTTCGAGTGGTTGAGGCATGTTCATTATAGAGAAAGAAGCACACCAAAGAGTGATTAGTTCAATTATCCACTGGAACAAAGAGGAAAGTGGTGGATGTCATTGAAGCTTGCCCAATCCGGATGGAGGGATTTTGAACCCAAGCAGATCTGAATGTTCTACCCCTTGGTTCTTATGATGTGTTGTTGGGAATGGATTGGTTAGCTGCCCATAAGGTAAAACTGAATTGTTATGAGAAAAATATAGAATGTGAAGATGAGGGAATAAATATGAGAATGTTGCAGGGAATACAAAATCCATTCTTTGTGAGGAAAATATCAGTGTTACATCCAAATATGTTGAGCAGAAAAGGGTGTCATTTGTATGCTATACAAGTACTAAATTCAACAGAAAGCGATGAGTTGAAGGTTGACTATCATCCAGTGTTATGGGAGTTAAAGGATGTGTTTCCTGAGGAGGTTCTTAGATTACCTCTGGAAATAGACCTTGACTTTTCAATCGATCTTTTGTTGGGAGTAGTGCTAACATCAAGAGATCCTTACATGATGAGTACACCTGAGTTGGTGGAACTGAAGATGCAATTGAAATAATTTATGGACAAAGGTTACGTTAGGCCGAGTGTGTCACCATGGGGAGCACTAGCCATGTTTGTAAAGAAGAAGGATGGTACCTTAATATTATGCATCGATTATCGACAACTGAACAATATGACCATCAAGAACAAGTGCCCTTTTCCTATAATAGATGGTCTATTTGATCATCTCAGAGGGGCTACAGTTTTCTCAAAAATAGATTTGAGATTGGGATATTATCAAGTCAGGATTAAATGAGAATATATCTATAAGACAACCTTTAGGACAAGGTATGGGCACTATGAGTTTGTTGTGGTGCCATTTGGACTTACAAATGCACCAACTACATTCATGTGTTTGATGAACAGTGTGCTCATCAAGTATTTTGACAAGTTTTTCTTAGTGTTTATGGACAACATTCTGGTGTATTCCAAGAATCGATAGGATCATGAAGAACATGTTAGAATGGTGCTATAGTTGTTAAAAGAGAATCAACTATATGCCAAATTCAACAAGTGTGATTTCTTTAAAAAGGAAATCCAGTATCTAGGCCATGTAATATCAACCAAAGGAATCGCATTAGACCCTACAAATATCAAAGAAATCATGGATTTCCCTACCCCTAAAAACATGACAGAAGTGAGATCCTTCATGCGGTTATATGGATATTACAGGATATTCATAAAGGGATTCTCCAAGATTGAAAATCCTATTATGTCATTGAAAATGAAGGGAAAGAGGTTCATGTGGTCACCAGAGTGCAACAATAGTTTCTAGTAAAGTTGTTGACCAATGCCCCTTGTTTTAAATATTGTGGACCCAAAAAATGAATTCTTGGTTTTCACATATGCGTGCAAGGAAGGAATCAGTGGATTTCTCATGCAATAAGGACAAGTGGTTTGTTATGAATCACAGAAGTTAAACGAACATGAGCATAATTATGCTACCCACAACCTAAAACTTTCCACAATTATACATGTGTTGAAGATGTGGAGACATTACCTATTTAGGAGGAGATTTATCCTCATGACTGACCATTGTGGTCTATAGTAATTGTTCAACCAACCAAGTTTGAATTCTATACAGGCCAGGTGGATGGCGTTGATTAGTGAGTTTGACTTCAAAATAAAACACATAAAAGGAAAATAGATAAAAGTAGTTGACATGCTCAACAGAAGCATTCAGACAATACACTTAGCAGTAACAAGTGTGGGAGAGTCTAACATTTAACAAAGAATTAAGACCCTCTTGTTAGAAGATGAGTTCTTCAATCAAGCGAAGGGAAAGTTGCAGCAATAACCTAAGGAAAAGAGGTACGAAGGATATCAACTAAGGGTTGATAATATGTCAATGTACAATAAGAGTCTATATGTGCCTAATTTAGATGATCTAAGGCAATTGATTATGGATGAGTTCCACAGGAGGCCATACGTCGGTCATCCTGGTTACTAGAAAATGGTGACAATAGTTAGGTAAATATATTATTGGCCTCGAATGAAGCAAGACATTGCTCGTTATATTTCTAAGTGTTTAGAGTACCAGCAGGTGAAATTCAAGCATTGACACCCTACAGGACTATTGCAACCTACACATATACCAAAATGGAAATGGGAAGTGATTTCCATGGATTTTATCACAGGTTTACCAAAGACAGTAAAAAAAACATGATGAAATCATGGTTGTAGTGGAAAAGTTTAGCAAGGAAGCTCATGTTATTCCCATAAAGTATACTTTTAAATCCATATACATTACCGATGTTTTCATGAAAGAGATATTCAAGTTGCATGGTTTTCCTAAAACCATAATTTCAGACAGAGATGCTAAGTTCACCTCAAATTTCTGGTGAAGCTTATTTGCAGGATTAGAGACATCATAGGATATTCTAGGAATGCATGTTATGCATAGACCCAAGCAGTGGGAAGAATATATAACTTTAGTAGAATATGCGTAGAACAATGGTTATCAAGAATCATTGAAGAAGAGCCTGTTCCAGGCTCTGTATGGCAGGAAGTGCAAAGTTCCTGTTAGTTGGGACAATTCAGTGAAAAAAGTTACACTTGGACATGAATTACTAAGGGAAATGGAGAAATACATAGTTCATATAAGGAAGAATATTAAAATTACCCACGATAGATAGAAGAGCTATGTTGATAGCAAGAGAATCCCCAGAGAGTTTAAAATAGGAGACCATGTGTATCTTCAGGTAAAACCCAAGAGAAGTTACCTGAAAATGGGGATGTGTGCTAAGTTGGATGCCTGATATTGTGGACCATTTGAAATCCTAGAGAGAATAGGACCAGTAGCATACAAACTTTCTTTACCACCTACTATTAGAGTACATAATGTATTTCATGTGCCTTTGTTAAAGAATATGTACAAGATTCTAATCATATTATTGATTGGACTATAATATAGGTGGAACCAGAGGGAGAATTGTAGCCAGAGCCCCAATGCATCCTAGACAGAAAAGAAAAAATGCTCTAGAACTGAGCAATCGCACAGGTCAATGTGAAATGGAATCACTTTGGAGTCGATGAAGCTACATGGGAGTTAGAAGATGCCAGGATATTGGAATACCCATTTTTGTTTGTTGTATAATTGTAAAATCAAGTTGTTTTAAAGACTGAGGATGGTGTTTCTTTAAGGGGGAGGGGAATGTAACACCCTGTTTTCTCCCAAGACTATAATTATGCACAAACTTCATATATTAACAATATGAGGCATGTAATTATGTTTTGATTTAATATAAACACCAAACTATTGACTGAGAGGGAACAAAATTGATAAGTACTGGCCATGATACACCATAGGAAATTGATGAGGTAGAGGGACTGATGGGATGGTTGAGTGAAATGGAGATGAGATGAATCAATGAAGAAAATAGGAATATTTCACAAGAAGTTATTATATGCTTACAAACATGATGAATTCACCTACCAACACACAAAACGAATGGAGGATACCATGTGATCATTAAATAAAAGGTGATATAGGTGGTTGAATAGTAATGAATAAAACAGTTGGCCCATACAAAGAGAGAATGGACAATTCGATAACTAATGAGGGAAATGTACCACAAAAAATCCCTTTTAGATTATGAAGGGTGGATTGCATGTTACGTCTGCAAGACATTGCAGAGAACCCAAGAGGATGGAGAAGAAGACCAAGGAAGGAAAAACGTAAAGTGTGTAGGATGAGAGAACACGGAAAAAAATAGGCATGCAGAGGAAAAGTAAGGAGATAGGAAGAAGATACCCTGAAAAAAGAGATGGCATCTAGGGACTGAAAAATGCAACAAAAAACTACATAAGGCTCAAAGATGAGCAACAGAGTGTAGAAGCGCGGATGTTTTGATTGAGAAATAAAATAATAACTTTCTGGAAGAAAATAGGATGCTTTTATGAGTTGTTGATGATCACCCTGAAAAGAGACGGCCTGGATTCCCTAATTGGAGAAATAGTGGGTTGCATCTTGGTGCTTACTAGATAGAAACTGAAATTGGTAAGGGGAGGTCACCAAGGGACTGTTAAGCAGAGAAGGGACTCCCTTTTGCAGAGGAAATATAGTTGAGAAACCACCTGATAAACCTTTAGAGACCCAAATATCAGTGGGAGGTGGCAACTTTTTTTGTGTCAGAGGAAGAAGGAGAGTAACCTTCTTGGATCATCGCAGACTTGGAACCCTACTGAGTCAATTTCCTTGGTGGTATCATGGCTTGACACAGGGGTGGCGTGTTGTAGGAAGTGACTCTACAACAAGGCCTAAGGTTGGGAGGAAAGGTGTCCTCTCTTAGTCAGTTGGATTGGATTATTCACATATCAGATGAGTGTTCATTTGTACTAAAACTGACTGTAAATGATTTATGTGAATGTTCATGAATAGAAATATTGTATGATAGCACATATGAATTTCTAAATATAAGAGATTATTTCTATACTTAACTTATGATTTTGAATGTTTTAAGATGAGTTATGTTGTGATGTATACTATTGCTTAGTTAAATCATAAAAATGAATAGATACAAACTGTTATCTACCCAAATACTATACATGTTCCCTATGTGGAGATCCTGCAAGTCATGAAAGCCTTAAACCTTAAGTTTGACAGTTCTTAATGGTTGTAGAGTCATCTTGAGTTCTCGAAAGTCATAAATCGAAGTATTGTGGAACTCAAAAAATGGCTAAGTCCTTAGAGATGATAGTTATGATTCTATAAAACCTGTGTTGGTCAGCGAAGAACAACATTCATTGATCTGAAGAGATCATGACCATTGATTGGTGGGATATTCAGAGTTACTGCTTTATAGAGATCCCTTGAACGTTGTAGGAAAGACTCTAAATGAGAGACTCTGAAATAAAACCTTTTGAAGTGAGGCCATCAGAAGGAAATCTCATGTGTTGTGATAATAACTATGAAAGAAAGACCCCAAAGTCGAGCTCGTGTGAACCATAGATATTTAAGCGGGAGGGATGAATCCCCATCTGTTGATCATTATGGGTCCCACTTAGTAAGTTAGAAGGGTGATAGATGAAAGGGGAGTGTCAGTGTGAAGGCATTTGTTAGCAGATGATTAGGTGACTGGATTGAGTGCGAGTCAAGTTGGCCCAATGTTGACTATCTTCAGACTACAAATTCGAAGGATTTGGAGTAATCCTATGATGGCTTAGGAGTGTGAGTCTTATAGAGGGAAGATATCAATTGTAGGTCATGGTATGGAGATATGGAACGATCACTATCAATCTTTCGTGATACACGTCTAAGTTAATTTATGCATTCATATCGTCATGGATGATGTGGCACGCCAGCAGGGAAGCTGGAGTGAATTTGGAGCGACAAGAGTCACTCACCCATCATTGGATGAGTCGAGAATGGTCAATGAGGCTGGAAAAACTTAGACCTCTATTAGATATCAACCTTATGTTGGGAGATCACGACTTGCATCTACATATTTCCATCAAGGGGAACGGTATATTCCTCGATACCTTTCTTTCGGAGTAAGGAAATTTTTCAATGCATTCTAGCTCCAAACGGATGGCATCAAAAGGGAATATTATTCGATATTGTATGCCTCGGAGGTGAGTGACGAGGGTACTAGTAAAGAGTTCGATCGATAATAAAGATAGAACTATGTGTATCTGAATATGCTCATAGTAGGATTAACATGTACCACATAGGTGTAATGTTGTCTCCATGTCATATGGAAATTGTGACGAGGTGTCACATGGAGACCACATGTTAGTGTTAAAGAGGTATAACCCCAAGGAGTTTCGAAGGCCATAACCTTCAATCTGGAGCTCAATTTTGAGTGAATATACCACCATTGGGAAGCTCCTGACGAGCAAAAGATGATGGAGTTGTATAAGAGAGGATTTGAGATTGTTAAGAAAAGTGAAAATCCTAATATCCCCACCCATAGGGGTTGGGTTTGTTACAACATAATTCTCCCAGGATTAGTGCTTTAAACAGTGGATAATGACATATTCACTTACATGGGTTTACCTATTAGTGACAGTCACTTACAATGGTGTACTTGTGTTGGTGAGTGGCCTAGGTAAGCATTGGGTGGACCTTCTCCTAGATTGGGTTGCAGACCAATGGAGATAGAATACATTTATCACAAGGGTGTACTTGTGGTGAATGGGCCCAAGTGTAGTCCTTAGTTACAGGGGTTTACCCATGGACTTGCAGTTCTTGAGGTGCTTCCATGTGTAAGATAGCATCATACATCACTCTCTCGTGACTGGTGGTTTAACCAGTGGATAATGGAGGATTCACTCATAGGGGTTTAACTGTGGTGACCTTCACTCACAAGGGTGTACTTGTGGAAGTAAATAGTCAATGTGTGGTCTTCATTGAGATCTGAGGTGCTAGGCATAGTTATATGGAGATGGATCATCATCATGGCTCATGAAGAAAACTTTATATGATAGAATAAATCCAAGTACAGAGAATTTATCCCTCGTTTAGAGGGAGTGTTGAAGTTTTTCAACTTTAGGAAGTCATTCTCCATAAGAAAATACAAAGAAAACCATTGAAGAAGAATCCAGAAATCACAAGAAGAAAATAGAAGACAAGAAGATAAATTTGGCTCCATTAAGTCATTGAAGAAACACTTGTAAAAGAAACAGAAGAAATAAAATAAAGTTAAAGGAAAAAAATGACAAGTCGGCCCTACCAATAAAATAAGGTGACTTGACTAGTATAAATAAAGGTTGGATTTTTTCATTATTACACATCTCATCAGCTCTCTTCTTCTAGTTTGCATTTCCAAGTTGATTCATGTCAATTGTCAATTGTAGTTGCAGTTTCCAGTTGCTAGTTGTGTCAGTTCTGTGGTGCGCTATGTTGCTCTAGTGATGTGCCATACTTGATGGATATTCCTCATACTAGGGTGCAAGTTTCTATGTGCTCAGAACTATTCATTTTTCTGGTGATGTATTCATGAACTTGGATTGAATTTCTTCTAGAGAATAGTTTGATCAATTTTTTCTCTCGAGTTTGGATTTTGCCAAGATAAATCTTATGTCTATTGTGCATGGCTATTTCTCTCTGATTATGTTATTTCCGCTGCATTTTTATTTTAATTGTAATTATCAGTGTGTAATTACTATATGATAACAATAGCATTAAAATCTATTTGAAATCATAAGGTAATAATTATCAGGTATGAAAATTATAAAAATCAACAAAGTTATGCTTCATATTTTCAACAAGTAGGACATTGTATACCACAACATCTTTGTTTCCAATAATAAATGTTCCTTTTCCTATATTTTTGGCTGAGTTATACTTGCCAAATGTGAAAGACCCCTCTTTTTCTTTCTTTAATGTTGCAAATATGTTTTTTTCTCCAATCGTATGCTTTGAGCATCCACTGTCAATATACCAATGGATTCTTCTATTTTTGGATTGTAAGGAAAAACCACATTCCTCAACCTTAAAATCTACTTGCTTCCTTTTTCAAGTTCTTTGTTGTTCCCCTATATGATTGAAAGGAACATGCCTAGTTTCCCTTGAAGAAACTATCAAATCACTTCTACAATTTATGGCTATGTGTCCAAAATTGTTACATTTGTAGCATTCAATTTCATAACCCGRGGCACTAAAACTGTTATAATTTATGTCAAATGCCTCACGAGACTTTATGGGATAATTTTCTTCATAATGATTATTTGGATTTTCATATCTACTTATGTTCTAAGTGTTTCTTCCCTTTTCATAGGATTTACAATCTATGGCTTTATGCCCAAAATTATTTTAATAAATACACAAGCCAAGAAAAATATTTCGGTACCTGGGTATGGGTGGTCTTGTAGTTGACATTGTTCTTATGAGGTCATGATATTATTCTTGGGTCTTCTTCATTGTTGGTTGTTGATTCCATGTTCCTATGAATGCACAATATTCTTCTTGATTCTTATTTATTTATGATTTATGTATGTCCTCCTTTAGAGGCTTGCATTCTTCTTTCTTGATGGAACCCTTGATAGTATCTGCATAACTTGTTTGATCTGCTTCATTTCTTGTCATCATAGAGCTTGAAAACTCACTAATATTATTTTGTTTGTATCCAAGTCCAAAATTATCATAGAATGGTTTTTTATTGTAGATGATTTCATCCAGTATGTTGGTGGTATTGCCAAAAAAAGATTGGATGTCCTTTTGTAGTTCCTTTCTTAGTGAGACTATTTCAGCCTCTAGATTATGTGTTATTTTCTTCTTTTCTTCCATTTTTCTCTTGAGTGTTTCTTCAATCACTTTGGCTTCTTCCAACTGAATATTTAGATTTGTGATAGTTTTCTTAGCTTCTTCAGAATTTTTCCTAGGGTTTTGAAAGCCTTATCTATGTTCAACGTAGCCAGATATTTTCTTTCTTCTAGAAATAATATTTTAGGGTCAAAACTCATTGGAAGAGATCTCAGTATCTTTTTCACAATAACTAAATTTTCAATCTTTTCTCCCAATCCTCTGAAAACATTCACAATTTCATTAACTTGGAGAAAATAAGCTGCAATATATTCATATTCCTTGATTCCCACATGTTCAAATTGTCCTCTGTAAGTCTGAAGCTTGGCCCCTTTCACTTTAGCATACCCTTCATAAAAATTCTTGATCTTGTCCCATATTTCCTTTGCAGAATCACAATACATAACTTTAACAAATTTTGAACCTGTTAGACCACTTAGAATAGAATTCATAGCCTTTGAATTGTATTCATTGAGATTTTTCCTAGCATTATTTGTTGGGGGAGAATATTGTGTAGTGTATCCATTTACTACATCTTTCTAAATGTCAAATCCATGCTCATGCAAAAAATATCTCATTATTATGCTCCAAAAAGCATAATTTTTCTGATCAAACAATGGTGTTCCTTTTTTCGTAAATTATCCTTGCTTATCCATGATCTTCCTTCTAATGGCTAGATTATTCTTAAAGGAACCTTCTCTAATACCAATTTTTAGAATATTCACCAATACTGAGAGGGGGGGGGGGATCAATATTGAGCACTTATTACCATTTTTAATTTTAAGCACATCATGTGAACATTAACCATTAACAATTTCATTCATCTTCACAAAAAAAAACCATACACAAAACACAATGATTTTTACGTGGAAACCCAAACAGGATAAAACCACAGAATGGTTTTATTATATCATGTTAAGATTACATTCATAAGAAGCACCAAATTCCATGATTGTTGTAGGATATTTTCACCCTGCAGGAGATAAACTCCCTTAGGCTCTTCCTAGACCTAAGACAAAATAGATGTGTAAATGATAGATTTTCCTAGACATAATTCATACATGAAAAGTACCTGGTGTAGTGGAAGCCTTACCTGATGATCGAAGGTTGTTCCTACATGCTCCTGGATTTCCTCTTTCATGAAGATATCCTTCTCTCCTAGCACCTCATATTTGCACACATAGAGACACAAAAAACCTTTCACAATATCACACTAATCATGCATAAATCAATGATAGATCTAATAATGTATCATAACACATGAAAACATTAATTCTCCATGAGGAAACATAACAAGTACATACACCTAATAATAGGAAAACATCTTGTACACCTTCTGTTAATGGAACAAATGGATTACAACTTACAATCGAGGAAGTTGATGCTTCAGTCCTTTCCCAAGCTCAGCAATCAATCTGCCAGAATAAGTTTTATTTCTCTTTTCCTACCCACTTTTCCCATGAGATAACCCTGTTTATATAGGATATTAGGGATAATATCAAATGGATGAATATGATAGGATTCCCATGGCTGACATGAAAATATTCTCGAGGTTGGACCCTGGTAAATTAGAATTTAATATCATCTCTCAAAACCAATCCTAAAAATGGAGTAACGGTTTGGTCACACCCTAAATAAATGGAAGGGAGCAATCGGTCACTCCTTAAAGGAAGACAAGGGGTGACCAAAAGTTTCTGGCCATGGGATGTAAATCATAAATCAACAACTAGGAAAAAAAAAAGGTATTGTAAACTCAGGGAAAAGTGGTATAATTCAGTGATTCAGACTACCGAACCCTATATGATGTCCATCAAGTGATCAGGTGGAAAATAAATGTATAAAAGATTACCCCTAAAGTGTGAAGTCAGAAGAGGTGTCTAATGGTCGAAATATTTTACAAAAGAAATCATAAAGCTTTGAGCAAAGGAACGTAGAAAGAAACCATCATCAGTCTGACGTAATAATAACATTCTCGAGGCAGGCATACCCATGCTCGGTAATAAAAACTAAGCATAGACACCAAACATACACTATGATTCCATGCATGAAGCAAGTAACTAGATCATGGACACAAAATAATACATCGTGGATCCATGTCACAAGTGACAGAATAGCCACAACCAAGTACAAATGTGGCTCTATGTCATAGGATACAAATAAGTGAGATCACTCACTACCTGAGTGATATCTGAAGCACTCGTGAATAACTCCATTACATCTTGGGAGGGAATGCGATCAAGTAATGAATGGTCCAAACCCAATTTATTTATCCCAAATCCAAATGGTATGAATCTACAACATGTGAATAAGTGAGTTGATGTTGAGCATGGTAGAAACTGTATGATTATCGGTCATTGATGTATACCATTAACAGACGTGAGTTAATCCACCGATGATGATGATGGATCCCAAGATACCTAGTACAATCTAGTGATTACAAATAAATGAGGTGAATTCGAACACTCGTATATTCATTCAACATGAGCCAATGATGTAAACCCACCACCGAAGTGCAAGGGATCCTACCATTGATGTCTACAAGTCCCAGGGTACTGAGTGATTTCTAGATTTCAAACCTGGATAATGAGTTGGAGTCAACAGGATGAAATCCATTGAAGGAGGGCCTTGATGTATCCCCCATCAAGCGACATAAAACATAAAAAGGTAGATGGTGTGAAGAATGTAATGGTAGAGCACAATTGAAGTAGGGATGGCCGATAGGAACAGACTAAAGGACTACAAATGGACAGCATAGGCTAACTTCCCTTGAACAAATCAACACAAAAAATAACTTCAATTGGCAGCATTGACTCGAGAAGGAACAAAACACTCATCATGGGAGACTAGAAGAGTAACTAGTTGGTGGAGTCTGAGAAATCATGGAAATGGTAATGATTCAGAGACACTGGACAACCCAAATATTTGTACATAGATGAAAAACATGTGCATTGTTCAAGGAAGACTCAATAGACGCTTTCCATTTGTGAAGATGACTAGATGGAAAAACCCCCACTAATTTTTCTTCTTTCATGTTTAAGAAAGTGTGAAAGAAAATAAAATTATGCTCGATATTCTCACCCATGGATTAAATTTGGAGCCCGGGGTGGAGAATAATGCTCGATCCATCGTTTCATATTTAGAGAGTCTGAAAAGACAAAGAAGACTCCAAAGGTGTTCTTCTTCATAAATTTAGTTTCTCGATCCCGAAAAGGGATAAAACAATACAAGGGAGAACTCTTCTAGCCAAGGTTGACTAGAGTATTCTTTTTTTCGTGATTAGTCCATCTACTCCAAAAAATGGGTAAAATTACACCGAATAGATGTCCTTTCAAATCTATTTAATGAGTGTGAAATAAAACAAGCTCACTCGACAATCTTTTCATGTTTAGGGAGTCTGAAAAGAGCTTAACAAAGACTCTAGGGTGTACCTTTGTCATGGTTGGTTACCAATCATGAAAAACGGGTAATAGTAAGCTCGAATAGAGAGAACAAGTGGATTGTGATGAATTTTCAGGAGCAAGGAACATGACTTGAAGCAATGGATTGCAATAGGACATGGCGAGTAATGGCTACTCATAACAATCATTCTCGTCCAAAGGTGTTGTATATGGTAGCAACTAGATGGCTAGTGTTCAAGCATGGTTGTGGTGCGATAAGAAATGGAAGAAAATGGTGATATAGAAGCAATAAGCAGCGAGACAACAATACAAGTAGAGTGAAACCATTAAAACAACAAAAATGGGGGGAACATAAGGTATAGTGCTGGAAAGATGGACAATTAATAATGCAAAGAGGGAAATGCAAGAGAAAACCTCTTTGTATATGCTAGTTTAGAGACATGTGCCTAGGGTTTTTGGCATTCTTGTTTAATATAAAAAGGCCTTGAGAACCTCATTGTAATAATATTCTTGCGAATGCAAGTAACCAGCACATCTCTTCTTAGAGATAAGATGCCACCATTCTAGTGAGTCTTTCACTCTGTATTTTTACAGTCTCTGTACATTTATTTCATTAATAGAAATCATGTATTATTGTATATCCATTTTTATGGTTGCATCTCTAATACATTTATGTTACATTATTGAATATATGTGATATCTCTGTGCATTTCTTTATTATATCTCCGCTCTCATTTTGTGCTGAAAATAAATCTGGATCAGTGGTATCAGAGTAGGCTACTCTTGATTGTTTTTTTCAGTGCATGTCCCCGACGAGGTTCGAGTATAGAAAGTTGGGTCTTGAGCTTGTCTCTCTTGAATACAATCACTCTCGCATGCCCAAGAAACCCTCCATGGTGGAAGAAAAGAAAAATGATGGAGCAGACGATCCTATAAATTTGTTGCTTGAGCAAGCTCTCATGTGACAGAGGGATGAAATGATGGAGAATTTTCCCCACATCCTTCAATGCCTGCCGATAGGAAAAGGTGCATCTTCATCAAACAACCACTTTGGACGCACCTCTCCTTTCAAGGTACAAGTTAATTTTGATATTCTCGTATTTGAAGGTCAGATTGATGCAGATGCCCTAGACAAATGGTTAAATCTATTAGAAGTTTATTTCTTTGTTCATAATTTTTCTGAAAGGGAAAATATCACCTTCGCACTTCTTAAAGCTCTCCCCAATGTCAAAAATTGGTGGTAAACTTACTGGGAGAAAAGTTCCACGGAGGATTCTGGAATATATGGGGCAGAGCCCACTTGGGATTTTTGTGTGGATGTGGTAAACGAACAATATTTCCCTATTGGAAACTATGAGGACTAGTACATGAGATGGACCACACTCCGACAAGAGAGGGGCCAAGCAGTTATGGATTTCACCAATACCTTACATACCTTGCGCACCAAGATGGGTATCAAAGACTCCAAACAACATTTGCTTATGAAATACCGTGGGGCTCTACACAGATACTTCCAAACTAAAATAGATTTTCTGGATATCTCATCACTCGGTGTTGCTTATCGATATGTTGTTAAAATCGAGCATAAATTTAAGCACCAGAACAAATGGAGTTCGGGTCTATAAATCCGCAATAACCAAAGTATGATAAAGACGGCCCTGACAAACATTCTCCCGAAAACCAATCCAATCAATAGGAAAAGAATGGTCACGAGAAGACAGAAGGAAACTGAAAAATGGTGTGATTTCCACAAAAGACCCTGCCACAACATCGATGAATGTTTCTCAAAACAATCATTGGTGGCCGACATCAAAGACAAGGAGATGAACCCTGATTCATAATCTGATTCTGAAAATACTGATAAAAGATAGAACATCGATGTAAACCCCACTGCTATTGTCGCTATTGCAGCAATTAAACCAGAAGAACCAAGAGATCCTGATGAGGGGGAGCGCATTTTTCATTCATGAATGTAGGTGAATGNTATTGTCGCTATTGCAGCAATTAAACCAGAAGAACCAAGAGATCCTGAAGAGGGGGAGCGCATTTTTCATTCATGAATGTAGGTGAATGGGACCCCGCTGCATTTTATTGTTTATAGTGAAAGCCAGAAGAACCTCATCTCAGTAGAGTTCATCAAATTGTTGGGATTGTCGACAACATCACACCCGCAGCCATACAACATTTGGTGGCTTCACCAAGGACGAGATCTTCATGCCAGCCAACAGTGTTGATTGTCATACGGAATCCAGCCCTTCAAGTATGAGATATTATGTGATGTTTCCCCTCTAGATTTCTATGATGTTCTCTTGGGCCAATCATATATGTAGAAGCACCACATTGTTTATGAGTCTCGACCTCGCAGTGCCAGTATTTCTCCGGGGGGTCATCTCTACAGAATACCAGAGGTAGTTTTGAATATTTTTCCACCTAAAAAGTGTTACAAGGTAGTATCTCATACTACAAAATTTAGCTTCTTCACAATCTTTTCAAAAGGTGAACAAAAGAATATAGCAACCACTACAGCCTCGGCCGAAGCAACTTCTATCCAACAGAAGCAGGTCGAAAAGATTGTGGCAAAGGGTAAAGATTCCTTCTGCACAAAAGAATCTCATGTATCTAGACTAGTTAAAAATATCCAAACTTTCCATCCACATGCTCGTGATATCCTTCCCCAAACCGAGGAGCGCGATGTTTCTAGCAAGGAAAGAAACTCACCAAGATTCAGATTCAACAAACACATTTTCGTCTCCCCCGGGCACTCAGTGTAATGGATACCATTTCTTCCTAAGGAGGGAGGATTGATCTAGGTGGATATCAATGGCCACCCACCTTCTCTAACTAGCTCAAAACAATTTTCTGGCAATTTTGGCAATTTACTATTTTTAGTAGTTTTAACTTCCGGGGCCATTTTGAGAGCCTAAATGAAGGTTTTTTGGGATAGAAAATCTCAATGATAGAAAAAATAATGAATGAGCCCCCAAAATGAATCTCCTTGACGATACCTTTCCAAAGTATTGTCATACACCTAAAACGGAGATCGTATGCAAATATTACAACCCCGGGAAGTTGATGTACTAACTTACCCAAACGGGGCCCACATGACTTTTGGCACTTCATTTCCTAGGGTTAGGTTTTTGGATGTATAGGTTTTTTATCATTCCTATTTATTGTAAAAAGGCCTTCAGAGCCTCATTTTAATCATCTTCTTGTGAATGTGTGTAGCCGTCACATCTCTTCTTAGAGATAAGCTGCCACCATTCTAGCGAGTCTTTCACTCTGTATTTTATAGTCTATGTACATTTCTTTCATTAATAGAAATAGTGTATTACTGTATATATATGTTTATGGTTTCATCTCTGATACATTTCTATTACATTATTGAATATCTATGATAACTCTGTGCATTTCTTTATTATATCTTCTCTCTCATTTCGTGCCGAAAATAAATCTGGATCGGTGGTATCAGAGCAGGCTTCTCTTGATCGTTTTTCAGTGCATGTCCCTGACAAGGTCCAAGTATAGCAAGTTGGGTCCCGAGCTTGTCTCTCTTGAATACAATATCTCTTGCACGACCAAGAAACCCTCCATGGTGAATGAAAAGAAAAATGACGGAGAAGATGATCCTATAAATCTGTTGCTTGAGCAAGCTCTCACATCCCTCAACGTATGCCGATAGAAATAGGCACATATTCATCAAAAATACACCTTGGAATCACCTCTCCTTTCAAGGTACATGTTAATTTTGATATTCCCATATTTGAAGATCAGATAGATGCGGATGCCCTAGACAAATGGTTAAATCTGTTAGAAGGTTATTTTTCTGTTCATAATTTTTCCGATAGGGAAAAGATCACCTTATCACTCCTTAAAGCTCTCCCCCATGTCAAACATTGGTGGGAAACTTACTGGGAGAAAAGTTCCACGGAGGGTTATGGAATATATGGGGCCGAGCCCACTTGGGATTTTTTTGTAGATGCGATAAAGGAACAGTATTACCCTGTTGGAAACTATAAGGACCAGCACATGAGATGGACCACACTACGGCAAGAGAGGGGAAAATTAGTTCCGAAGATCACCAATACCTTCCATACCTTGCGCACCAAGATGGGTATAAAAGACTCCTAATGACATTTGGTTCTGAAATACTGTGGGGCTCTACACAGATACATCGAAACTGTAATGTATTTTCTGGATATCTCATCAGTCGGTGTTGCTTATCGATATGTTGATAAATTTGACTAGAAATTTAAGCACTAGAACAAACGGGAGTTCGGATCTGTAAATCCACAACAACCAAAGTATGAAAAAGAAGGCCCTAACAAACAGTCTCCCAAAAACCAGTCCAAGCCACAGGAAAAGAAGGATCACGGAAAGACAAAGAAGGACATCGGAAAATGGTGTGATTTCCACAAAATCCCCTAGCACAACACCGATGAATGTCTCTCAAAATAGTCATTGGTGGCTGAAACCAAAGATAAGGAGCCGAACCCTGATTCAGAATATGATTCTAAAAATACCGATAAAAGACATATCATCGACACAAACCCCACTACTATTGTCGTGACCGCAACAATTCAACTAGAAGAACCAACAAATCATGAAGAGGGGGAGCGCCTTTTTCATTCACAGATGTGGGTGAAGGGGACGTCACTGCATTTTATTGTTGATAGTGGAAGCCAGAAGAACCTCATCTCAGTAGAGGTCATCAAATTTTTTGGATTTTCGACAACACCACACACGTAGCCATATTCGCCAAGGACAATATCTTCATGTCAGCCAGTAGTGTCGATTTTCATACGGCATCCATCCCTTCAAGGATGAGATACTAGGTGATGTTTCCCCACTAGATTTTTATGATGTTCTCTTGGGCCAACCATATATGTGGAAGCGCCACATTTTTTATGAGTCTCAACCCCGCAATGTCATTGTTTCTCCGGGGGGTCATCTCTACAGAATACCAGAGGTAGTTAAAACTATTGTTCCACCTAAAAAGTGTCGCAAGGTAGTATCTGATACTACAAAATTTAGCTTCTTCACAATCTATTCAAAAGGTGAATGAAAGGATACTGCAACCACTACAGCCTCGGCCCAAGCACCTTTTATCCAACAGAAGCAGGTCGACAAGATTGTGGCAAAGTGTAAAGATTCCTTATGTAGAAAAGAATCTCATGTATCCAGACTGGTCAAAAATATCCAACCCTTCTAGCCACATGCTCGTGATAGCCTTCCCCAAACCGAGAAGTGCGACGTCTCCAACAAGGCAAGCAGCTCACCAAGATTCAGATTCAACAAATGCTTTTTCCTCTCCCCCGGGCACTCAACACAATAGAGACCATAGATGCCTAAGGAGGGAGGATTAATTCAGGTGGATATTGGTGGCCACCCACCTTCTCCAACTGGCTCAAAACAATTTTCTAGCAATTTTGACAATTTACTATTTTTAGCAGTTTTAACTTCTGGGGCCATTTTGAGGGCCTAAATGTAGGTTTTTCGGGATAGATCTTCTCAAGGATAGATGAAGGCATGATTGACCCCTCAAAATAAATCTCCTCGACGATACCTTTCCAATGGGCTATCATATGTCTAAAATGAAGATCATAAAAAGGCCTTCAGACCCTCATTGTAATCATCTTATTGTGTATGCGAGTAGCCATCACATCTCTTCTCAGAGATAAGCTGGCACCATTCTAGCGAGTCTTTCACTCTGTATTTTTACAGTCTCTGTACATTTATTTCATTAACAGAAATCATGTATTACATTATATCTATGTTTATGGTTGCATCTCTGATACATTTTTGTTACATTATTGAATATCTACGATATCTCTGTGCATTTCTTTATTATATCTCCACTCTCATTTTGTTTCGAAAATAAATACAGATCAGTGGTATCAGAGCAGGTTGCTCTTGATCATTTTTTCATTGCATGTCCCTGACGAGGTTTGAGTATAGCAAGTTGGGTCTTGAGCTTGTCTCTCTTGAATACAATCTCTCTTGCACGCCCAAGAAACCCTCCATGGTGAAAGAAAAGAAAAACGACGGAGAAGACGACCCTATAAATCTATAGCTTGAGCAAGTTGTCACATGACAGAGGAACGAAATGATGGAGAATTTTTATGACATCCTTCAATGCCTACTGATAGAAACAGGCGCATATTCATCAAACATCCACTTTGGAATCACCTCTTCTTTCAAGGTACAGGTTAATTTTGATATTCCCGTATTTGAAGATTAGATAGATGCGGATGCCCTAGACAAATGGTTAAATCTGTTAGAAGGTTAATTCTTTGTTCATAATTTTTCCGACACGGAAAAGATCACCTCCGCACTCCTTAAAGATCTCCCCCATGTCAAACATTGGTGGGAAAATTACTGGGAGAAAATTTCCCGAGAGGATTCTGGAATATATGGGGTCGAGCCCACTTGGGATTTTTTTGTGGATGCGGTAAAGGAACAGTATTACCCTGTTGGAAACTATGAGGACTTGTACATGAGATGGACCACACTGTGAAAAGACAGGGGCCAAGCAGTTTCAAAGTTCACCAATACCTTCCATACATTGTGCACCAAGCTGGGTATCAAAGACATTGAACGACATTTGGTTTTAAAATACCGTGTGACTCTACACATATACATCCAATATGAAATGTATTTCTTGGATATATAATCACTCGGTGCTGCTCATAGATATGTTGTTAAAATCGAGCAGAAATTTAAGAACCAGAACAAATGGGAGTTCGGGTCTGTAAACCCACAACAACCAAAGTATGAAAAAGATGGCCCTAAAAAAAAGTCTCCCAAAAACCAGTCCAAGCCACAGGAAAAGAAGGATCGCGGGAAGACAAAGAAGAACACTGGAAAATTGTGTGATTTCCACAAAATCCTCTGGCACAACACTGATGAATGTCTCTCAAAACAGACATTGGTGGCCGAGATCAAAGACAAGGATCTGAACCCTGATTCATAATCTCATTTTGAAAATACTGGTAAAAGACAGATCATCGACGCAAACCCCACTACTATTGTCGCTACCTCAACAATTCAACCAGAAGAACCAACAGATCCTGAAGAGGGGGAGTGCCTTGTTCATTCACAGATGTGGGTGAAGGGGAACTCGCTGCACTTTATTGTTGATAGCAAAAGCCAGAAGAAACTCATCTCAGTAGAGGTCATCAAATTGTTGGGATTGTTGACAACACCACACCCACAGCCATACAACATCTTGTGGCTTTGCCAAGGATGAGATCTTCATGTCAGCCAACAGTGTCGATTGTCAAATGGCATCCAGTCCTTCAAGGATGAGGTATTATGTGATGTTGCCCCATTGGATGTCTGTGATGTTCTCTTGGGCCAACCATATATGTGGAAGTGCCACGTTGTTTATGAGTCTCGACCCCGTAGTGTCATTTTTTCTCTAGGGGGTCATCTCTACAGAATACCAGAGGAATTTCTGACTATTTTTCCACCTAAAAAGTGCCACAAGGTAGTATCTCATACTACGAAATTCAGCTTCTTCACAATTTGTTCAAAAGGTGAACAAAAGGATACTGCAACCACTACAACCTCGGCCCAAGCACCTTCTATCTAACAGAAGCAGGTTGACAATATTGTAGCAAAGTGTAAAGATTCCTTCTACACAAAAGAATCTCATGTATCCAAACTGGTTAAAAATATCCAACCCTTCCATCCACATGCTCATGATAGCCTTCCCCAAACCGAGGAGCGCGACGTTTGCAGCAAGGCAAGCAGCTCACCAAGATTCAGATTCAACAAACGCTTTTTCCTCTCCAATGGGAACTCAACACAATAGATACCATACATTCCTAAGGAGGGAGTATTTATCTAGGTGGATATCGGTGGCCACCCACCTTCTCCAACTGGCTCAAAATAGTTTTCTCGCAATTTTGGCAATTTACTATTTTTAGCAGTTTTAACTTACGGGGCCATTTTGAGGGCCTAAATGAAAGTTTTTCAGGATAGAGATTCTCAATGATATCCAAAGGAATTATTGAGTCCCCAAAATGAATCTCCTCGATGATACCTTTCCAACGGGCTATCATATGCCTAAAATGGATATCGTATGCAAAAGTTTCAACCCCGAGAAGTTGATGTACTAACTTACCCAAACGGGGCCCACATGACTTTTGGCGCTTCATTTCCTAGGGTTAGGTTTTTGGATTTCTAGGGTTTTTGGCATTCTTTTTTATTGTAAAAATGCCTTCATATCTGCATTGTAATCATCTTCCTGCAAATGCGATTAGCTGTCACACCTCTTCGTAGAGATAAGATGCCACCATTATAGCGAGTCTTTCACTCTGTATTTTAAAGTCTTTGTATATTTCTTCCATTAATAAAAATTGTGTATTATTGTATATATATTTTTATGGTTGCATTTCTGATACATTTCTATTACATTATTGAAAATATGTGATAGCTCTATGCATTTCTTTATTATATCTTCGCTCCCATTTCGTGTCGAAAATAAATCTGGATCAGTGGTATCAGAGCAGACTACTCTTGATTTTTTTTTCAGTGCATGTCTTCGAAGAGGTATGAGTATAGGAAGTTGGGTCTCGATCTTGTCTCTCTTGAATACAATCTCTCTCGCACGCCCAAGAAACCCTCCATGGAGGAAGTAAAGAAAAACAACGGAGAAGACGATCCTATAAATATGTTGCTTGAGCAATTTCTCACGTGACAGAGGGACGGAATGATGGAGAATTTTTCCCACATCCTTCAACTCCTGCTGATAGAAACAGTGGCAGTCTTCATCAAACATCCACTTTGGATTAACCTCTCCTTTCAAAGTACAGGTTAGTTTTTATATTCCCATATTTGAAGATCAGATAGATGCGGATGCCCTAGACAAATGGTTAAATCTGTTAGAAGGTTATTTCTCTGTTCATAATTTTTCTGACAAGGAAAAGATCACCTTCACACTCCTTAAATATCTCCCCCATGTCAAACATTGGTGGGAAACGTACTGGGATAAAAGTTCCACAAAGGATAGTGGAATATATGGGGCTGAGCCCACTTGGTATTTTTTTGTGGATGCGGTAAAGGAACAGTATTACCCTGTTTGAAACTATGAGGACCAGTACATGAGATGGACCACACTGCGACAAGAGAGGGGCCAAGGAGTTTTAGAGTTCACCAATACCTTCCATAACTTATGCACCAAGCTGGGTATCAAAGACTCTGAATGACATTTGGTTCTGAAATATCGTGGGGCTCTACACAGATACATCCAAACTGAAATTTATTTTCTAGATATCTCATCACTCAGTGCTACTTATCGATATGATCTTAAAATCGAGAAAAAATTTAAGCACCAAAATAAATGAGAGTTCAGGTCTATAAATCCACAACAACCAAGGTATGACAAAGATAGCCCTGAAAACCAGTCCAAGCGACAGGAAAAAAAGGATCACGGGAAGACAAAGAAGGACACTGGAAAATGGTGTGATTTCCACAAAATCCCCTAGCACAACACCTATGAATTTTTCTCAAAACATTCATTGGTGGCCAAGATCAAAGACAAGGAGCCGAACCCTAATTTAGAATCTGATTCTTAAAATACTGGTAAAAGACAGATCATCGTCGCAAACCCAACTGCTATTGTCGCGACCGCAACAATTCAACCAGAAGAACCAGCAGATCCTAAGAGGGGGAGCACCTTTTTCATTCACAGATGTGGGTGAAGGGGACCCCGCTACATTTTATTGTTGATAGAGAAAGACAAAATAACCTCATCTCAGTAGAGGTCATCAAATTGTTGGGATTGTTGACAACACCATACCTGCAACCATACAACATCAGGTGGCTTCGCAAAGGACGAGATCTTCATGTCAACCAGTAGTGTCGATTGTCACATGCCATCCAACCCTTCAAGGATGAGGTATTATGTGATGTGTCCCCATTGGATGTCTGTGATGTTCTCTTGGACCAACCATATATGTGGAAGCACCACGTTGTTTATGAGTGTCGACCCCGCAGTGTCATTGTTTCTTTGGGGGGTCATCTCTATAGAATACCAGTGGTAGTTCAAAATATTGTTCCACCCGAAAAATTCCACAAGGTAGTATCTCATACTATAAAATTCATCTTCGTCACAATCTATTCAAAAGGTGAACAAAAGGATACTGCAACCACTACATCCTCGGCCCAAGAACCTTCTATCCAACAGAAGAAGGTCGACAAGACTGTAGAAAAGTGTAAAGATTCCTTCTGCACAAAAGAATCTCATGTATCCAAATTGGTTAAGAATATCCAGCCCTTCCAGCCACATGCTCGTGATGGACTTCCCCAAACCAAGGAGCGCAACGGTTCCAACAAGGCAAGCAGCTCACCAAGATTCAGATTCAACAAACGTTTTTTCCTCTCCCCCGGGCACTCAACGCAATGGATACCATAGCTGGCTAAGGAGGGAGGACTGATCCAGGGGGATATCAGTGGCAATTTACTAATTTTTAGCAGTTTACTATGATAATTTTGGCAATTTATAGTTTTATGATAATTTTGGCAATTTACTGTTTTTAGCAGTTTTAACTTTTGAGGCCATTGTGAGGGCCTAAATGAAGGGTTTTCAGGATATAGATTCTCAATGATAACCTAAGGCATAATTGAGTCTCCAAAATGAATCTCCTCAACGATACCTTTCCAACAGTCTATCATACGGCTAAAAAAAAGATAGTATGCAAAAGTTACAACCTCGAGAAGTTGATGTTATAACTTACCCAAACAGGGCCCACATGACTTTTGGCGCTTCATCTCCTAGGGTTATGTTTTTGGATGTCTAGGGTTTTTGACATTCCTGTTTATTGTAAAAAGGACTTCAAAGACTCATTGAAAAGAGGCCTTCAAAGCCTCATTATTTCTCTGGGGGTCATCTCTACAGAATACTAGAGGTAGTTCTGACTATTGTTCCACCTAAAAAATACTGCAAGGTAGTATTTCATACTATAAAATTCATCTTCTTCACAATTTTTTCAAAAGGTGAACAAAAGGATACTGCAACCACTATAGCCTCGGCCCAAACACCTTCCATCCAACAGAAGTAGGTCGATGAGATTGTAGCAAAGTGTAAAGATTCATTATACACAAAAGAATCTCATGTATCCAGACTGGTTAAAAAGATCCAACCCTTCCATCCACATGCTCGTGATAGCCTTCCCCAAACCAAGGAGCGCGATGTCTCGAGCAAGGCAAGCAACTCACCAAGATACAAATTCAACAAACGCTTTTTCCTCTCCCCCGGTCACTCAACGCAATGGAGACCATAGCTTCCTAAGGAGGGAGGATTGATCTAGGTGGATATCGGTGGCCACCCACCTTCTCCAACTAGCCCAAAACAGTTTTCTGGCAATTTTGGCAATTTACTATTTTTAGCAGTTTTAACTTCCGGGGCCATTTTGAGGGCCTAAATGTAGGTTTTTCATGATCGATCTTGTTCAAGGATAAATCCGTAAGTGCGGACACAAACCGATCTCCCCAGATCCACCTGGATCTGGAACAAACTGTGACAGAATACTATTCTTTCCCTAGATCTAAAGTATTGAATGGACAAGAGAAAAAGGATGATGTACTTACTTTATAAAAGCTCTCCTTTAATCTCTGTTGTT
>JASDQU010099865.1:323886-338537 GCA_032191745.1 Picea mariana
AAATCTAACACAAAAGCTAACTTTCTCCATGAGAACTCTTCTCCTTTTATAAGCTGAAGAAGATAAGGTGAGGAGGTTAGGATGATCCCACTAAATTATGAAAGCGAGTAAGATCCAAACCATTCGAATGCCACCTCACCCAAGAAGCTTCTCCTTCTAGAAAATTCGAGAAACCGTACGTTTTTCCCACGTGCTGGAATTTCCGCACCCTAGCTATATAGCAACCTGCGGAAATTCCGCACCCTGTCTATATAGCAACCTGCGGGAATTGGTCATTCCCGCACCCTGCCTATATAGCAACCTGTGTACATTTATTTTTATAAGGTTTTTACATAGAAAAAAGCAACTTCTTTTCTCAGGAAAAGTTCTTCTTCCTTCTCTCTTCAGGAACTTAGGCCACTGTGACCCCTCTAAAGGTAATAGATAGGTTTACATCATTAACGATCATAGGGATGACGAAAATAATGTGTAACAGATCTTCTCAAGGATATAAGAAGGCATGATTGAGCCCCCAAAATGAATCTCCTCGATGATACCTTTCCAACATGCTATCATAGGCCTAAAACGGAGATCGTATGCAAAAGTTACAACCCCAGGAAGTTGATGTACTGACTTTCCCAAACGAGGCCCACATGAATTTTGGCGCTTCATCTCTTAGGGTTAGGTTTTTAGATGTCTAGGGTTTTTGGCATTCCTGTTTATTGTAAAAATTCCTTCAGAGCCTCATTGTAATCATCTTCTTGCGAATGCGAGTAGTCATCACATCTCCTCTCTGAGATAAGCTGTCACCATTCTAGCGAGTCTTTCACACTGTATTTTTACAGTCTTTGTACATTTATTTCATTAATAGAAATCCTGTATTACTATATATCTGTGTTTATGGTTGCATCTATGATACATTTATATTACATTATTGAATATCTGCAATATCTCTGTGCATTTCTTTATTATATCTCCACTCTCATTTTGTGTCGAAAATAAATCTGAATCAATGGTATCAGAGCAGGCTGCTCTTGATCGTTTTTTCAGTGCATGTCCCCGATGAGGTCCGAGTATAGCAATTTGGGTCTCAAGCTTGTCTCCCTTGAATACAATCTCTCTCGCATGGCCAAAAAACCCTCCATGGAGGAAGTAAAGAAAAATGACAGAGAAGACGATCCTATAAATCTATTTCTTGAGCAAGCTCTCACGCGATAGAGGGACGAAATGATGGAGAATTTTTTCCACATCCTTCAACGCCTGCTGATAGCAACAAATGCATATTCATCAAACATCCATTTTGGAATCACTTCTCCTTTCAAGGTACATGTTAATTTTGATATTCCCATATTTGAAGATCAGATAGATGCGGATGCCCTAGACAAATGGTTAAATCTGTTAGAAGGTTATTTCTCTGTTCATAATTTTTTCGGAAGGAAACGATCACCTTCACACTCCTTTAAGCTCTCCCCCATGTCAAAAATTGGTGGGAAACTTAATGCGATCAAAGTTCCATAGAGGATTCTGGAATATATGGGGTCGATCCCACTTGGGATTTTTTAGCGGATGCGGTAAAGGAATAGTATTACCCTGTTGGAAACTATGAGGATCAGTACATGAGATGGACCACACTGCGATAAGAGAGGGGCCAAGAAGTTTCAGAGTTCACCAATACCTTCCATACCTTGCCCACCAAGTTGGGTATCAAAGACTCCAAACGACATTTGGTTCAGAAATACCAAGGGGGCTCTACACAGATACATCCAAACTGAAATGTATTTTCTGGATATCTTATCACTCGGTGCTACTAGAGAAATTTAAGCACTAGAATAAATAGGAGTTCGGGTCTGTAAATCCACAACAACCAAATTATGACAAAGACGGCCCTAAAAAACAGTCTCCCGAAAACTAGTCCAAGCCACAGGAAAAAAAGGATCACGGGAAGACAAAGAAGGACACTGGAAAATGGTGTGATTTTCACAAAATACCCTGGCACAACATCGATGAATGTCGCTCAAAAAATTCATTGGTGGCTGAGATCAAAGACAAGGAGCCGAAACCTGATTCAGAATCTGACTCTTAAAATACTGGTAAAAGACAGATCATCGTTGCAAACCCAACTGCTATTGTCGCGACCGCAACAATTCAACCAGAAAAACCAACAGATCCTGAAGAGGGGGAGTGACTTTTTCATTCACAGATGTGGGTGAAGGGGACCCCGTTGCATTTTATTGTTGATAGAGGAAGCCAGAAGAACCGCATCTCAGTAGAGATCATCAAATTGTTGGGATTGTCGACAACACCAACCCCGCAACCATACAACATCAGGTGGCTTTGTGAAGGACATGATCTTCATGTCAGCTAGCAGTTTCGATTGTCATACGACATCCACCCCTTCAAGGATGAGGTATTATGTGATGTTTCCCCACTGGATGTATGTGATGTTCTCTTGGGCCAACCATATATGTGGAAGAGCCACGTTGTTTATGAGTCTCGACCTCGCAGTGTCATTGTTTCTCTGGGGGGTCATCTCTACAGAATACCAGAGGTAGTTTCGACTGTTCTTCCACCTAAAAAGTGTCACAAGGTAGTATCTCATACTACAAAATTCATCTTCTTCACAATCTGTTCAAAAGGTGAACAAAAGGATACTACAACCACTACAGCCTCATCCCAAGCACCTTCTATCCAACAGAAGCAGGTCGACAAGATTGTAGCAAAGTGTAAAGATTCCTTCTACACAAAAGAATCTCATGTATCCAGACTGGTTGAAAATATCCAACCCTTCCAGCCACATGCTCGTGATAGCCTTCCCCAAACCAAGTAGCTCGACATCTCGAGCAAGGCAAGCAGCTCACCAAGATTCATATTCAACAAACACTTTTCCCTCTCCCCCGGGCACTCAACGCAATGGAGACCATAGATTCCTAAGGAGGGAGTTTTTATCTAGGTGGATATCAGTGGCCACCCACCTTCTCCAACCAACTCAAAACATTTTTCTCGCAATTTTGGCAATTTACTATTTTTAGCAGTTTTAACTTTCGAGGCCATTTTGAGGGCCTAAATGTAGGTTTTTTGGGATCAAGATTATCAAGAATAGATAAAGGAATGATTGAGCCCCCAAAATGAATCTCCTCAATGATACCTTTCCAACAGGCTATCATATGCCTAAAACAAATATCGTATACAAAAGTTACGACCCTGAGAAGTTGAAGTACTAACTTACCCAAACGGGGCCCACATGACTGTTGGCGCTTCATCTCCTAGGGTTAGGTTTTTGGATGTCTATGGATTTTCACATTCCTATTTATTGTAAAAATGCCTTTAGAGCCTCATTGTAATCATCTTCTTGCGAATGTGAGTAGTCGTCACATATCTTCTCAGAGATAAGTTGTCGCCATTCTAGCGAGTCTTTCACTCTGTATTTTTACAGTCTCTGTACATTTATTTTATTAATAAAAATTATGTATTATTGTATATCTGTGTTTATGGTTGCATCTCTAATACATTTCTATTACATTATTGAATATCTACGATATCTCTGTGCATTTCTTTATTATATCTCCACTCTCATTTCATGCCGAAAATAAATCTGTATCAGTGGTATCAGAGAAGGCTACTCTTGATCGTTTTTTAGTGCATGTCACCGATGAGGTCCAAGTATAGAAATTTGGTTCTCAAGCTTGTCTCTCTTGAATACAATGTCTCTCGCATGCTCAAGAAACCCTCCATGGTGGAAGAAAAGAAAAACAACGGAGAAGACAAAATGATGGAGAATTTTCCCGACATCCTTGAACGCCTGCCAATAGAAACAGGCGCATCTTAATCAAACATCCACTTTGGAATCACCTCTCCTTTCAAGGTATAGGTTAACTTTGATATTTTGATATTTTAAGATTAGATAGATGCAAATGCCCTAGACAAATGGTTAAATCTGCTAGAAGGTTATTTCTCTGTTCATAATTTTTCCGATACGGAAAAGATCACCTTCACACTCCTTAAATATCTCCCCCATGTCAAACATTGGTGGGAAACTTACTGGGAGCAAAGTTTCACGAAGGATTATAGAATATATGGAGCCAAGCCCACCTGGAATTTTTTTGTGGATGTGGTAAAGGAACAATATTACCCTATTGGAAACTATGAGGACTAGTACATGACATGGACCACACTGCGGCAAGAGAGGGGCCAAGCAGTTTCAGAGTTCACCAATACCTTTCATACCTTGTGCACCAAGTTGGGTATCAAAGACTCCAAACGACATTTGGTTCTGAAATATTGTGGGGCTCTACAAAGATACATCCAAACTGAAATGTATTTTATGGATATCTCATCACTCGGTGCTGCTTATCGATATGTTGTTAAAATCGAGCAAAAATTTAAGCTCCAAAACAAACAGGAGTTTGGGTCTGTAAACCCACAACAACCAAAGTATGACAAAGATGACCCTAACAAACAATCTCCTGAAAACTAGTCCAAGCCATAGGAAAAGAAGGATCACAGAAAGACAAAGAAGGACACCATAAAATGGTGCGATTTCCACAAAATCCCCTGGAACAACACCGATGAATGTCTCTCAAAAGCGTCATTGGTGGTCGAGATCAAAGACAAGGATCCGAACCCTTATTCAGAATCTGTTTCTAAAAATCTTGTAAAAGATAGATCATCGACGTAAACTCCACTGTTATTATTGCGACCGTAGAAATTCAACCAAAAGAATCAACAGATCATGAAGAGGGGGAGTGCCTTTTTCATTCCCAGATGGGGGTGAAGGGGACCCTGTTGCATTTTGTTGTTGATAGTGGAAGACAGAAGAACCTCATCTTAGTAGAGGTCATCAAATTGTTGGGATTCTCAAAAACACCGCACTCACAACCATACAACATTAGGTGGCTTCGCCAAGGATGAAATATTCATGTTACCCAGAAATATTGATTGTCATACGGTATCCATCCCTTCAAGGCTGAGGTATTATGTGATGTTGCCCCACTGGATTTCTGTGATGTTCTCTTGGGCCAACCATATATGTGGATACTACAACCTCTACAACCTCGACCCAAGCACCTTCTATCCAACAGAAGCAGGTCGAAAATATTGTAGAAAAGTGTAAAGATTCCTTTTTCACAAAAGAATCTCATGTATCCAGACTGGTTAAAAATATCCAACCCTTCCAGACACATGTTCGTGATAGCCTTCCCCAAATCGAGGAGTGTGACATTTCCAACAAGGCAAGCAACTCACCAAGATTCAGATTCAACAAACGCGTTTTCCTCTCCCCCAGGCACTCAACGCAATGGAAACCATAGCTTCCTAAGAAGGGAGGATTGATCCAGGGGGATATCGGTGGCCACCCACCTTCTCCAACTGGCTCAAAATAGTTTTTTGGCAATTTTGACAATTTACTATTTTTAGCAGTTTTAACTTCCGAGGCCATTTTAAGGTCCTAAATGAAGGTTTTGCATGATATATCTTCTCAATGATATGCTAAATCATGTTGGAGTGCCCAAAATGAATCTCCTCGAAGATACCTTTCCAACAGGCTATCATACGCCTAAAATGGAGATCGTATGCAAAAGTTAGAATATCAGGAAGTTGATGTACTAACTTACCCAAACGGGGCCCACATGACTTTTGGTCCTTCATCTCCTAGGGTTAGGTTTTTGGATATCTAGGGTTTTTTGCATTCTTGTTTATTGTAAAAAGGCCTTCATATCCTCATTGTAATCATCTTCTTGTGAATGTGATTAGCCATCACATCTCTTCTCAGAGATAAGTTTCCACCATTCTAGCGAGTCTTTCACTCTATATTTTACAGTCTCTATACATTTCTTTCATTAATAGAAATCGTGTATTACTGTATATCTATGTTTATGGTTTCATCTTTGATACATTTTTGTTACATTATTGAATATATGCAATATCTTCGTGCATTTCTTTATTATATATTCTCACTCATTTCGTGTCGAAAATAAATCTGGATCAGTGGTATCAGAGCAGGTTGCTCTTGATCGTTTTTCAGTGCATTTCCCTAATGAGGACTGAGTATAGAAATTTGGGTCTCAATCTTGTCTCTCTTGAATACAATCTCTCTCACACGCCCAAGAAACCCTCCATGGAGGAAGTAAAGAAAAACGATGGAGAAGATGATCCTATAAATCTGTTGCTTGAGCAAGCTTTCATGTGACAAAGAGACGAAATGATGGAGACATTTTCCCACATCCTTTAACGCCTATCGATAGCAATAGGCGCATATTCATCAAACATCCACTTTGGAATCACCTCTCCTTTCAAGGTACATGTTAATTTTGATATTCTCATATTTGAAGATCAGATAGATGCGGATGCCCTAGACAAATGGTTAAATCTGTTAGAAGGTTATTTCTCTGTTCATCATTTTTATGACAGGGAAAAAATCACCTTCGCACTGCTTAAATCTTTCCCCCATATAAAACATTGGTGGGAAACTTACTGGGAGAAAAGTTCTACAGAGGATTCTAGAATATATGGGGTTGAGCCCACTTGGGATTTTTTTATGGATGCGGTAAAGGAACAGTATTTCCCTGTTGGAAACTATGAGAACCAGTACATGAGATGGACCACACTGCGACAAGAGAGGGGCCAAGAAGTTTCAGATTTCACCAATACCTTCCATACCTTGTGCACCAAGCTGGATATCAAAGACTTTGAATGACATTTGGTTCTGAAATACCGTAGGGCTCTACACAGATACATCCAAACTGAAATGTATTTTCTGGATATCTCATCACTCGGTGCTACTTATTGATATGCTGTTAAAATCGAGCAGCAATTTAAGCACTAGAATAAACGGGAGTTCGGGTCTGTAAATCCACAACAACCAAAGTATGACAAAGATGACCCTAAAAATAGTCTCCTGAAAACCATTCCAAGCCATAGGAAAAAAAGAATCACGGGAAGACAAAGAAGGACACCGAAAAATGGTGTGATTTCCATAAAATCCCTTAGCACAAAACCAATGAATGTCACTCAAAACAGTAATTGGTGGATGAGATCAAAGACAAGGAGCCAAACCCTAATTCAGAATCTAATTATGAAAGTACTAGTAAAAGACAGATCATCATCGCAAACCCCACTACTATTTTCGCGACCGCAACAATTCAACTAGAAGAACCAACAGATCCTGAAGAGGGGGAGCGCATTTTTCATTCACAGATGTGGGTGAAGGGGACCTCGCTGCATTTTATTTTTGATAGTGGAAACCAGAAGAATCACATCTCAGTAAAGGTCATCAAATTGTTGGGATTGTTGACAACACCACACCCGCAACCATACAACACCAGGTGGCTTCGCGAAGGACGAGATCTTCATGTCAGCCAGCAATGTCGATTGTCATACGACATCCAACCCTTCAAGGATGACGTATTATGTGATGTTTCCCCACTGGATGTCTGTGATGTTCTCTTGGGCCAACCATATATGTGGAAGTGCCATGTTGTTTATGAGTCTCTACCCCGCAGTGTCATTGTTTCTCTTGGGGGTCATCTCTACAGAATACCAGAGGAAGTTCTGACTATTTTTCCACCTAAAAATTACCGCAAGGTAGTATCTCATACTACAAAATTTAGCGTCTTCACAATCTATTCAAAAGGTGAACAAAAGGATACTGCAACCACTATAGCCTCAGCCTAAGCACCTTCTATCTAATAGAAGCAGGTCGACAAGATTGTAGAAAAGTGTAAATATTCCTTTTGCACAAAAGAATCTCATGTATCCAGACTGGTTAAAAATATCCAACCCTTCTAGCCACATGCTCTTGATAACCTTCCCCAAACCAAGGAGCACGACGTCTCGAGCAAGGCAAGCAGCTCTCCAAGATTCAGATTCAACAAATTCTTTTCCCTCTCCCCCAGGCACTCAACTCAATGGAGACCATAGCTACCTAAGGAGGGAGTACTGATCTAGGTGGATATCAGTGGCCACCCACCTTCTCCAACTGGCTCAAAACAATTTTTTGGCAATTTTGGAAATTTACTATTTTTAGTAGTTTTAACTTTCCAGGCCATTTTGAGGGCCTAAATGTAGGTTTTTCGGGATAGAGCTTCTCAAAGATAGAAAAATGCATGATTGAGCCCTAAAAATGAATCTCCTTGAATATACCTTTCTAATGGGCTATCATACGCCTAAAACGGAGATCGTATGCAAATGTTACGACCACGGGAAGTTGATATACTAACTTACCCAAACAGGGCCCACATGACTTTTGGCGCTTCATCTCCTAGGTTTGGGTTTTTGGATGTCTAGGGTTTTTTGAATTCCTATTTATTGTAAAAAGGCCTTCAAAGCCTCATTGTAATCATCTTCTTGTGAATGTGAATAGTCATCACATCTCTTCTCAGAGATAAGCTGCCACCATTCTAGCGAGTCTATCACTCTGTATTTTTACAGACTATGTACATTTATTTCATTAATGGAAATCATGTATTATTTTATATCTGTGTTTATGGTTGCATATGTAATACATTTATGTTACATTATTGAATATCTGTGAGAGCCCCATGCATTTCTTTATTATATCTTTGCTCTAATTTTGTGTCGAAAATAAATCCAGATCATCGTCAAACATCCACTTTGGAATAACCTCTCCTTTCAAGGTATAGGTTAATTTTGATATTCTCGTATTTGAAGATCAGATAGATGTGGATGCCCTAGACAAATGGTTAAATCTGCTAGAAGATTATTTCTTTTTTCATAATTTTTCTGACACGGAAAATATCACCTTTGCACTCCTTAAATCTCTCCCCGATGTCAAAGATTGGTAGGAAACTTACTGGGAGAAAAGTTCCACAGAGGATTCTAGAATATATGGGGTCGAGCAGACTGCTCTTGATCATTTTTTCAGTGCATGTCTCCAACGAGGTCCGAGTATATATATTTGGGTCTCGATATTGTCTCTCTTGAATACAATCTCTGTCGCACGCCCAAGAAACCCTCCATGGAGGAAGTAAAGAAAAACGACAGAGAAGACGATCCTATAAATCTATTGCTTGAAAAAGCTCTCACGCTATGAAGGGACGAAATGATGGAGAATTTTTTCCACATCCTTCAACACCTGCCGATAGCAACAAACACATATTCATCAAACATCCACTTTGGAATCACCTCTCCTTTCAAGGTACAAGTTAATTTTGATATTCCCATATTTGAAGATCAGATAGATGCGGATGCCCTAGACAAATGGTTAAATCTGTTAGAAGGTTATTTCTTTGTTCATAATTTTTTCGACAGGGAAATGATCACCTTCACACTCCTTAAATCTCTCCCCCATGTCAAATATTGATGGGAAACTTACTGAGAGCAAATTTCCAAAGAGGATTCTACAATATATGGGGTGGAGCCCACTTGGGATTTTTTTGTAGATACGGTAAAGGAACAGTATTACCCTATTGGAAACTATAAGGACCAGTACATGAGATGGAACACACTGTGACAAGAGAGGGGCCAAGAAGTTTCAGATTTCACCAATACCTTCCATACCTTGTGCACCAAGTTGGGTATCAAAGACTCTGAACAACATTTGGTTCTGAACTACCGTGGGGCTCTACACAGATACATCCAAACTGGAATGTATTTTATGGATATCTCATCACTCGGTGCTACTTATCGATATGATGTTAAAATTGATAAGAAATTTAAGCACCAGAATAAACAAGATTTTGAGTCTCTAAATACACAACAACCAAAGTATGACAAAGACGGCCCTAAAAAACAGTCTCCTGAAAACTAGTCCAAGCCACAGGAAAAAAAGGATCATGGGAAGACAAAGAAGGACACCAGAAAATGGTGTGATTTCCACAAAATTCCTTGGCACAACACCGATGAACGTCGCTCAAAACAGTCATTGGTGGTCGATATCAAAAACAAAGAGCCTAACCCTGATTTAGAATCTAATTTTGAAAATAATGGTAAAAGACAGATCATTGTTGCAAACCCCACTGCTATTGTTGCGACTGCAACAATTCAACCAGAAGAACCAACAGATCTTGAAGAGGGGGAGCGGATTTTTCATTCATAGATGTGGGTGAAGGGGACCCTACTGCATTTTATTGTTGATAGCGGAATCCAGAAGAACCGCATCTCAGTAGAGATTATCAAATTGTTGGGATTGTCGAAAACACCACACCCGCAACCATACAACATCGGGTGGCTTCGTGAAGGACGAGATCTTCATGTCAGCCAATAGTGTTGATTGTCATACAACATCCATCCCTTCAAGGATGAGGTATTATGTGATGTTTCCCCACTGGATTTATGTGATGTTCTCTTGGGCCAACCATATATGTGGAAGTGCCACGTTGTTTATGAGTCTCGACCCCGAACTGTCATTGTTTCTCTGGGGGGTCATCTCTACAAAATACTAGAGGTATTTCTAACTATTGTTCCACCTAAAAAGTGTCGCAAGGTAGTATATTATACTACAAAATTCATCTTCTTCACAATCTGATCAAAAGGTGAACAGAAGGATACTGCAACCACTACAACCTCGGTCCAAGCACCTTCTATCCAATAGAAGAAGGTCGAAAATATTGTAGCAAAGTGTAAAGATTCCTTCTGCACAAAATAATCTCATGTATCTAGACTGGTTAAAAATATCCAACCTTTCCAACAACATGCTTGTGATAGCCTTCCCCAAACCAAGGAGCGTGATGTCTCGAGCAAGGCAAGCAACTCACCAAGATTCAGATTTAGCGAACGTTTTTCCCTCTCCCCTGGGAACTCAACGCAATGGATACCATATCTTCCTAAGGAGGGAGGACTGATCTAGGTGGATATCGGTGGCCGCCCACCTTCTCCAACCGGCTCAAAACAATTTTCTGGCAATTTTGGCAATTTACTATTTTTAGCAGTTTTAACTTCCAGGGCAATTTTGAGGGCCTAAATGTAGGTTTTTTAAGATTGATCTTCTCAAGGATATATGGAGGCATGATTGAGCCCCCAAAATTAATCTCCTCGATGATACCTTTCCAACGGGATATCATATGTCGGGAAGTTGATGTACTAACTTACCCAAACGGGGCCCACATGACTTTTGGTGCTTCATCTCCTAGGGTTAGGTTTTTGGATGTCTAGGGTTTTTGGCATTCCTATTTATTGTAAAAATGCCTTCAGAGCCTTATTGTAATCATCTTCTTGCAAATGCGAGTAGCCATCACATCTCTTCTCAGAGATAATTTGTCACCATTCTAGCTAGTCTTTCACTCTGTATTTTTATAGTCTCTATTCATTTATTTCATTAATAGAAATCATGTATTACTGTATATCTGTGTTTATGGTTGCATCTCTAATACATTTCTATTACATTATTGAATATATGYGATATCTTTGTGCATTTATTTATTATATCTCCACTCTTATGTTGTGCCGAAAATAAATCCGTATCAGTGGTATCAGAGCAGGCTACTCTTGATCRTTTTTTCAGTGCATGTACCCGACGAGGTCCGAGTATAGCAAGTTGGGTCTTGAGCTTCTATCTCTTGAATAAAATATCTCTCGCATGCCCAAGAAACCCTCCATGGAGGAAGTAAATAAAAACGACGGAGAAGACGATCTTATAAATCTGTTGCTTGAGCAAGCTCTCATGCGACAGAGGGACGAAATGATGGAGAATTTTTTCCACATGCTTCAATGCCCGCCGATAGATCCAGGTGCATATTCATCAAACATCCACTTTGGAATCGCCTCTCATTTCAAGGTACAGGTTAATTTTGATATTCCCATATTTGAAGATCAAATAGATGCGGATGCCCTAGACAAATGGTTAAATATGTTAGAAGGTTATTTCTTTGTTCACAATTTTTTCGACAGGGAAAAGATCACCTTCGCACTCCTTAAATCTCTCCCCCATTTCAAACATTGGTGGGAAACGTACTGGGAGCAAAGTTCCACAGAGGATTATGGAATATATGGGGCCAAGCCCACTTGATATTTTTTTGTGAATGCGGTAAAGGAACAATATTACCCGGTTGGAAACTATAAAGACCAGTACATGAGATGGACCACAATGTGACAAGAGAGGGGCCAAGAAGTTTCAGAGTTCACCAATACCTTCCATACCTTACACACTAACTTGGGTATCAAAGACTCTGAATGACATTTGGTTCTGAAATATCGTGGGGCTCTACATGGATACATCCAAACTGAAATATATTTTCTGGATATCTCATCACTCGGTGCTACTTATCAATATGATCTTAAAATCGAGAAGAAATTTAATCACTAGAATAAATAGGAGTTCAGGTCTGTAAATCCACAACAACAAAATTATGACAAAGACGTCCCTAAAAAACAGTCTCCCGAAAACTAGTTCAAGCCATAGGAAAGAAAGGATCACGTGAAGACAAAGGACACCGGAAAATGGTGCGATTTCATCAAAAACCCATGGCACTGTTAGAATATAGAAGATGGTGTGCTCGTTTTACCATTGATGATACCCTCGTCACCCAACCACAGGCCGAAGCCTCCCTCCGAGCACCTTAACCTTGATCTGAGAATTCCTCCGGAAGCAAACCCTAGGCTAGATACCCAAACAAAGAGCAGAGCATCTCTCCCCAAGGATAGTGCAACACAAAAGACTGATCAGATGTTCCAAACCCTAGCCAATAGATATCCAAACCAAATACTAAACTTGTTGTTTTTGCAGCTGCAACTGCAACCCTCCTCCAAACCTGCGCACCAACTGGGAAAACTGCAGTCCTGAGATATGACAAATGAAAAACTGGTGCCATGTATTTATAGTAATCCTACTAGTTTACTGGGGCCGACTTCTCCTTCTGGGTATGTGTCTGTTCAGTATATTATTATTAATTCTGTCTGACTTCTTCTCTTGGAGGCTAATAGCCTAATATAAATTATATTCTTGAGCCGACAAGGCTTCTAGGGTTATTATCCAATTCATTAGGGTTTCTCTTGCTTCTCGGAGTCTTCTATTCTCGTCAAGTTCACATGTAGAGGTAAATACCTCCTACAACTACCATAATATTAACACTCCTAGCTAGAGAGGTATTTACAGGTAATGGACTTGAGCACAAAACATACCATTTACCCGGTAGCATCAATATAGTCATCTAGACTATTTCATGACTAGATCATGAGCATCACCATCACTATCAGCTGCATCATCTCTCGAAACCATACTTCATCTGAGTAATATGATGCTGGATAAGTCACTCTCACCATGGAGTGATACAAGAGGAGTAAAAGCTTTGAACTGTTTTCCGTCTGGAAAATCTTTGTTCATCATTCATCTGAATGATAATCTCCAATAATGTATTGATAGTCTTCAAGGCAAGTAGAACAAGGATAGAACACACCTGTGTCTATTCATAGTAGTACACAACTACAATCCAGTGGTTAACTACCACATCAAGTAACACACAAGTACTTGATCGGCAACGTATAGTTGCAAGCAGTGAAACACATTCACCACAGTAGTCCTCATCTACTGTCATATAGTCTTCATAACAAACATCTGATAGCATCTTGCATAGAAACAATGTTATGATAAAAACTGTATCATCTGGGCCAATATTTCACTCACGTCTGTGAGATCTAAAAGAATGTCTACCACCACAATAGTCTTCATCTGCATAGAAACAATGTTATCATAAAAACTGAATCAACTGGGCCAATCTTTCACTCACGTCTGTGAGATCTGAAAGAATGTCTGCCCTCGATATATAACATCAATAATAATCAGCTTGGCCAATATTTCACTCACATCTGTGAGGTCTGAAAGAATGTCTGCCCTCAACATAGAATATCAATAATAGGCTATCTTCCCCATTCTTCTCAACCAAGAAAGAAGGATTGTTTCTAATTTCTGAACCTGGCCCATTCTTCCGACACTAAACAAAGTGTAACCTGGAGAGAATGAGTCTGCCCTCGAGAAATGATTGGACCATTCCTTACCCTGGGCCATTCCTCCGACACTAAACAAAGTGTAACCTGGAGGGAATGAGTCTGCCCTAAGGAATGACTGTCTTGGACTATTCCCCACCCTGGGCCATTCCTCCGACACCAAACAAGGTGTAGCCTGGAGNGGAGAGAATGAGTCTGCCCTCGAGGAATAACTGTCTCTGATTGCTGAGCCTAGACTACTCCCCACCCTGGTCCATTCCTTCGACACCAAACAAGGTGTAACCTGGAGCGAATGAGTCTGCCCTTGAGGAGTAACTATCCAGACCATTCCCCACCCTGGGCCATTCCTCCGACACTAAAAAAAGTGTATCTTGGAAAGAATGAGTCTGCCCTCGAGGAATGTCTATTCTGCATCAACCTCCAAACGGATGATTCTTTGAAACTGCTCACAAATGTGAACTTCGAAAGAATGACTGCCCGACGAGGCGGACCATTTTACTTGACCACTACTCAGAGTGACTACCAAGAAGAATGACTGTCCTAGACCACTCCCCGTAATGGGAAGTCATTTTCTATGATACATCAGCAATCAGTCTACCTCCCATGTTAACTACAATGGGAAGCCACTATCCGTCAAAAATCTCAATCCACTTTCCGAACAAGAAAGCATCTGTCCAATCTGGACTATTACAAAGATAAATGCTCCCTCCTAACTGGAGAGTTATTTCAATCACAAAAATAAATGTTTGCGTACCTTCTTCTAGCTTGGAGAGTCTTCC